>PVIY010000953.1:0-169959 GCA_004026745.1 Myrmecophaga tridactyla
CCTTGTCCGTTCACTCCAGCCTGTCTTGCAAACATGATCACCTCAAAAAGGAAGATTTTTCTCTAAATAATCATATTAATTAATATATTTTAAAAATTTAATTTTATTTCCATGAAATTTTCCAGGTACATATTTATGGTGGCACATGAGGTGTGTCTGACTTGTAACAATCACAGACAGGGAGTGTCTTTGATGGCAATTCAGATGTTCAGCTCTGAAGATAGGCCATGAGTGGGAAGGCTTTTCAGAGGAATGTCACTTTTTAAAGGACTTCGGCACAGCAACAGACTTTTAGTTATTTTGAGTTAGTAAGGTAGAAGATTACTTCCTCACAAAGCACATACCTGTCAGCAGTTGGTTTCCCCAGTTAGTTTTAAGACCTGGTGAGAACAAAAGAGGCTTCATATTTCTTGTAAATTACCAGCCAAGTTTTCCTTCGTTCATTAGCCACAGGGCATGTCCCAAATCCTTCAGCCGTCTTGCAACTGTATACTTTGAGTCACATGGGGGAATTGGGGAGAGAGTATGGAGCCTTTAGAACAGGATCTCAGACCAGCCAATTCATAAACTGAATCTGGGCTTTTGGCAGGTTGTTTTGTGTGGTTCCTGGACAGGCTTCCTGGGTAAGCAACCTGTGTAGTTGCACAGGGTGCTGTGCTTAGAAGGGCCACTTGGTTTAATGCTCTGCTGTCCTTGTCTTGGACTTGTTAATAATTCTTCAACAAGGGCCCCTGCCTTTTCATTTTACACTGGGCCTTGCAAATGATGTAGTCATTCCTTTATGGCCCTTTTGGTAGGAAAAAAAATTGACACAGAAATCTGATTTCAAGCTTCTCTTGAAGAGTTGAAGGTAGAGTTCACTTTAAGTGCCTTAGATGGGGAAATATCCTCCAATACTTTAAGTGCCTTAGATGGGGAAATATCCTCCAATACACTAAGATGTCTGTTCACCTCCCAAACACTTACCCCACTGGGAATGCCTGAGCCCCATGGGCATTTGAGTTTGTGACCCCTGCGCAGGAACATTTCAAACAGAAATTATGGATCTAAAAAAGAACTAAAAGATCATTGTTCTGAAACAACCCAGAGCAAAGTGCCTGGTTAATTAAGGCAGTGTTCCAGTAATATCTCAGCATTTCCTTTATTGGTGATGGGGGATATATTACATTATACCTGAAGATATTTGGTAGGGTAGGCTTAATTGTCACCACCATTGCTTTCAGGGGAGAAATCAAATGTCTTTGTAAAGCAAGCTAATTAACCATCCTGTCAATTCATTGTTTATATTCATTCTCCAGCCCTTTGTTTATTGCTTGATTACTTTTAGCACCTTCTTTGTTCAAGTCTCATTTAAATTACATAACATTCTTACCCTGGTTGGTTCATTTTATTTTAGCACTCTCTTTTTTAAAACATTTCTTTTTCTAGGAGGTTGAGGGCCTATAATTTGAGATTAGATTACTGCAAGAAGAAAGCATTTTATTTTTAATTAACGGGGGAGATACAGTCAATATTTATGATGAACCCTTCTCCAGCAAGGCTGTTCCAGCCATGCTAGTGTTCAGATGTTCAGATCCACCATTACTGTTTATAATAATGAGATGCTGGTGACCTATTCCTGGACCTTATGGGAGGTGAAGCATTTCCTACCAGTCATGTCACTGAAAGAAGTAGCTGTGTTAATTTTGGGTTGAGATGCAGATCTGAAGATATGAGAGCTCTTAGAAAATTAATATGAATGAGGGTGTTTGTTACACAGGAGAGGGTAAAATCTTGTATGTGTGTGTGTATGTGTGTGTGGCTTATGTGAGTAAATAGGAATCTCAAAAATCTGATGAACTCATAATGGCCTCTTGTCACCTCTTGGAGATCTAAGGGTAGTGTCTTCTCCAAGGATCAAGCTCCAAGGACTGGTGGTTTTATTCCATATAATACTGATGTCTTACCACATCCATCATTGTGCAAGCCATAAAAGCAGCTATTTCACATAATTTCATCAGTAGTCAACAATTGAAGAATGTCCCAAATGTCTGCTATATGTAAGATCACTTGCTAAAGGTACAGATGCTTAACAAATTAGGAAGACCAATGCATGTCCATGTATATTACTTTGAGAGCTTGTCATAGATTTATCACCAGGTTCCTTAGACTCTGCTATTGATAGTTTCTGATCAGTTCTTCCCTTGTTCTGGACATACCCTGAGATGGAGCTCCAGGCTAAATCAGCATATCTGGAGCTGCTTTCTAATCACCTGGTTTCTTCATCTCATTCTTTGATTTAAATGCTTTTTGTTTTTTTTTTAATAACCATTACCTTTGCAGGTCCACTCAAAATCATTTTTTTCTTATCCCATCCTAGCTTTCTCAATTCTTAGTGTTGCAGTTAGTTTCTCCTCCACCCAGTCTCCTAGCAACAGTCATCTCCTGGGGCAGCTTCAAACCCACCATCCAAGAACAACAAACTCCCCCTCCCCCACCATTCCTCCAGGTCCTCATCTCTGTGTCGCTTTTATTCCCATTAATTAGCCTAAAAACAGCCCACCAGAAACTCAGTCACACTGCAGTTTCTTTTATAAGTACCTTGTGAAGTAACCTGTGTGCATTTAGCTTATATTAGTTATTTCAAATATTGCACTGTATTTAACCTGGTTTTTGTTTGCATGTGAATTAAAAGGAAATGACCATTTAAAATTCAAGCTCTTACAGGTAGCCTGTTTGGGGCCATCAACTAGGAATAACTGAAGCAGCAGGGTCTTGTGTGGTAGAAGACTTTATACAAAATGAAAATGTTTTGTGTCCTGTAGTGTTATTGTTATATTGCATTTTCAATTAAAAATAAATACAAACTAGGTTGGGGGGAAGTGCAGAGGTGGGCAGTGCAGCAAGTAGCCAGATAGGCACTCATTTCTTCAGACCATCTAGGAGTGGTGGGCAGCTTTCAGAACACTACCTCAGAAGGTCTTCTGCTCCAAGAGAGAGTACATGTATGAAAACAAACGTAAAAAGTAAAACAAACACAAAACAAGCCTGATCGATTAGTAAAGAACTTAAGCAATGAACTGAGATATTATGATTTTCACTAATTTAGAAACAAATCATTGATAATATGATTTTTAGCAGTTGTACTTTGACTACTTAAACTGAAAAGGAATAGGTTGAGAGGCAGAAGACCAAGAAAGTTATTTACTAACTTAAGAAGAGACATGTTTCACCCTGTTCTTTTTACTTAGAAGGATTTACCTTTTATTCTTTGCTCTGATATGTCTTATTTGGTTGATTGGTTGTGCGGATGAATTAACCCATATAATTTGTTGTAAAATTCTCTTAAAGAAAATAACAAAAACTGGTCTTGGGCAAGATGTTTCTCTATGGTTCTTAGATGCTAGATACTATCATAATCCTTGTCAACGTAACATACATGCTCAGATAACGAAAAAAGAAGTAGTTATTCCAAATAAGAAGTAGTAATTCGTAGAATGTTGTCAACCAGCCTGAGGAGAAAACAAAACTCTCCCTTCAAAGATACTTTAGGACCTCACATGGTGATGGGAGTGTCACATTATCAAACTTAACATGTTTTTTCTTCTAATAAGAGTTTGCAACCAAATGAGAGGTCTCCATTTGGGGTTTTGGAATCCAATAATTTACACACACATGTATTAACCGATATTCTCTGGGCAGGAGATCAATGATAGGAAAAGTGGACATTGGGTTAGTGGCACCTTGCAAGCCCATAGTCATGTTTCCCGTTCAACTCACCCATCTCCTGGTACCCTTTGCTTCAGCACTAGATGAGGCTAGAGCCAGGCAGAGTGGATTTTGGAGTGGGGCGAGTTTACCTTTGAATTTAGCTCTACCTCAAAATTATTAGCTCTGTAATCTTTTAAGTTTCTCAGGATCTGGGCGGCTGCCGTGGCTCAGCAGGCAGAGCTCTGACCTGCCGTGCTGGAGGTCTGGAGTTTGATCCCTGGTGCCTCCTGCCCATATGCAAATTTAAAAAAAAAAAAAAAGTTTCTCAGGATCTCATTTTCCCTATATCTAAAATATGGCAGAATAATCCATTTTACAGCATGAAATGAAGTTTTTTTTTTTTGCATGGCCAGGCTTTGGGAATTGAACCTGGGTCTCTGGTGTGGCAGGCGAGAATTCTGCCACGGTGGCACCACCAAAATGAAGTATTTTGTGTAACATTATTGGTGCAAAGTGGGAATTTGATAAAAGAAACTTTTTATTATTTCATTTACTAGAAGTAATCAGATAAGATTATTACTCCCCCCGTGACCCCTCGGAAGAAAATGTAATTTCAGCTCAACTCCAATCCTGACACCAAGGAAATTCTTTTCAGAGCTTTTCTTAATGGAAAGAAAAACCCTTTAATATATTTTAAATACTTATATTATGCCAGGCACATATATCGTCTCATTTAACTTCCTTTCCCCACTCTATTTTTCTCCAGAGTGCTTATCACCCCCTGCAAACTGTACATTTTACCTATTGATTGCTTGCTTGTCTTCCGCTGGTATAATGTTAGTTCCACAAGGGCAGAGATTTTTATCTTGTGCCTGGTGTATTGTAGGTGCTCAATAAACGTTTACTGCAGGAATGAATGAGTCCACAGAACCCTGTGAGGGAGGCAATATAATTATAATCTGTTTGTTGAAAATTCTTCTGAAGTTTATTTTCTCTCTTTTGCAGTGATAATTTTCAAAGTACCAAACACGCTTGAGTGATTCTTGCTATTCCAGAAACCCTTTTGGCTGATGGTTAGGGCATTATGTACCACTCATTTATTTTAAATTCTTCCATTGAAAGCAGGAACCCTGCCAGGGCAGCTGTGATGTGCTCCTCCTCTCTGCAGGGTTTCTATAAGGGAGTTGGAGTTTCCAGGTCATTTGAAAGATACATTGATTCTTCCATTGGTGGTTGTCTCTTTTTCTCTCTCTTTAGTGAATTTGAGTCTCCTTCAGGACCAGAGTTATTTATTCTCTTCTAAACAACGAATCCTCATCTGTAAATCTCAGGTTGATGGATTGTTGGATTTTGAAAGAATCTTCGATAAAGATAGGAACAATGATAAGACTTTCCCTATTGTTACTAAAAAATACTCTAATGAGAAATAAAGCAAAGTACAGCAACTCAATGATAACATTGTTTGGCTAAAAAAACATACAGTCTCATAAATCAGGGAAATATTAAGATGGCTGATTTCTGCTCTTTATTCTGAATTAGAGGCAAACTATCTTTTAGCAGTGGATAGCTGTAGCCAAATTTTGTACCAGATATATCTAAGTGTTATGCTTTTGAACCATTTATTTTTCAGGGAGCAGGTGTGAGATATTTTCCGTTACATTTCAAACCATTTTTGCAGCATCCTATTTTTAGAATGCCTTTCTCCTTAGAAAGGGAAAGCAAAATACAAAAGCAATAGAAAAGCATCCTAGAAGAAGGCAGTGTTCTGACTATACCATGATAACAACAGGCTGAATAAGAAAATGTAATGTTGTTAAATTTCTTAACTCAAAGTGTGTTTATTTTATAGTCATAAAATGTATCTAATATGTTTTATTTGAGCATCCTCAGTTTACTTTAAGATAAAATTAGGCCTCATGAAATTTTTCTTACATCTACAAATAGGCCAGTTGAAATATAACAGTATAATATTGCACTCAAATAGCATGTTATTCTGATATATTTTGAAGAGACCTGGACCAAGAGTAAAGAATCTGAGTTTTAGTATGTAGTAACATAATCTTCCTGAACCTCTGTTTCATCTATGACAAAACAAATGGGTTAAATTTAAATGGTTTTTGTTTCTTTTCAGCTCTAATATTTTATGCCTCACTGACAGAATTCTCTTCTTTGTGGTTTGAATGGTTTAGTCTTGTGATTTTCCAAAAAGAAGTTCTACTAAATATTTTAAATTTAGTACCTTTCATGTAAATGAAATTACGCTTTATTTTAGACGCCATTTGAATTTCACACGTGTGTTTCATTAGCTTGTGTCTCATCGTACTCTCAGTGGTCAAACCCATAGTAAACACATAAGGATTCACTTTAACAAATTATTTTCTTTCACAGTAAATTTTTTAACAGTTCCCTTATCTTACAAACTCATGTAATTTTTTTTCTCTTTTTGGCCACATATTTAAAATGCTGGGTGAAATACTTGGCTTTCATCTATCCTTCCTCTGGATGTGGAATTCCTTTAGGAACTTTCTCTGCTGCTCCAGAGATTCATTTAGAATATGAGTGTACATGCTTTTATTAGGTCAAACCTTATGGAATTCCCATTTTTGTAGGTCACAATGGTCAAATATTGGCAGTTTCATGTGGTTCAATGCAATAATTTGTTAATTATCATAGTAATGTTAGTCTATACTGTTTTTATAACTCAGTAGTGAAAGCCAGTCCTTAAACAAGCTAGTGAAGTAGTAAAAAGAGCACTCAAGGGGGCCTTGGTGAAAGATAGACCTGGGACTGAACTCTGCTGTTCACCTACCAACAACGTGACCTTGGGCAGGTTGCTTAACTTAGATGAACGTCAGTGTCCTTATTTGTAAAGGGGATGTGATAATGCCTGCCTCATGGGACATGAGAAGGCTTGTGGCTGCCAGAATGGTGCCTGGTGCAGGCTTATCACTCAATAAACAGCCATCAGATTGTGGCTAGGAACCATTGTA
The DNA here is from genome assembly GCA_004026745.1 of Myrmecophaga tridactyla. Lineage (NCBI taxonomy): Eukaryota > Metazoa > Chordata > Mammalia > Pilosa > Myrmecophagidae > Myrmecophaga > Myrmecophaga tridactyla. Next base: position 6,681 of record PVIY010000953.1, read on the forward strand.
GCTCTCCTTAAACTCTTAAAGCTAATGAGGGATTAAACAAAACAAAAAACAAAAACAAACAAACAACAACAAAAAAAAAAAACAAATAGAGCTAATGTGGGGACCTAAATAGATTAGAAGAGAAATAGTTACAGGAATGGGCAGATTGCTGGGAAGAAGAGTCCTTACTGGCAGTGTGGCTTGTTGTCATATCCTCTAGAGCAGGGTAAACTTTTGACAAGTTTCCAAGGGATGCTTTGAGGGTGGGTAGAAAGGTTTTCCTTCATGTCATCCTTAAACGACTACTTATAGAGCAGTAAGTTCATAATTCATCTGGCATCTGCAAATTTATTTTGACTCTTCTTGTTCATTTTATTTTTTAAGCAACAATAACAGACGTTTATTGAGAAAATGTGAGACTATTGCTTTGCATGATAAAAAGATTTTAATTTTTGTTCTGCAAAATCCTTTGAGCTAAAAAAAGTTATAGAGGTTAAATGTTTGGAAGTGTTCTGTTTAATGCCTACTAGGATAACAAGTCTACTATTTTATTTAATCTAAAATGATCACCGTGAGGGAAGGTCCCAAAGCAGACAGAACAAACCTTTAACTTTCTCCCTTTTCTGGATGATCTTAGGCTGCACTGGCAGCTATGTGCTGATTACTCATAAATTCGTATTTCTAGCCTCTGGTTACTTTTCCCCTGAGATTTCTCCTGCCTTGTGTATGTTTGCTTCTGAATTTTCCACAGGCACTTTCACTCTACATACCTAAAATGATCTCATCCTCATACCCGTTCCAAACCTCTTCCTCTTCCTCTTCCTGTCTTGCCCAAAGCATCATCTTCAATCCGTCTCTTCGGGTGGAGACTGGGAGTCATACTCGGCCTTCTCTTCCATCTCTCCCCTCACTCAAATTCTGTTGAGTCACCTGTTGAGCTTCTAACACTCTGGGATTTGATGAAAACAAGATTAGGGTTGGCCCATATACTTTTCTATTGTGAGATAGATTTGGGACTTGTTTCCTTTTTCTAAGCCATAGACCTGATATTATTAGATGTTCTCTTATGGAAGGTCCTCTCATCCCTGTGATCTTTCTAGCTGTGCTCTGAACCTTTTCCAGCTCTATAAAAGCCTGGGTCCAGGACAGCCTCAGGTATCCAGCATGGCTGGTGCATCATGGTGAGGAGGGGGAGAAAATGCACAGTGTGAGTACTGGATTGGGATGAAAAGTGTTATCCTAGACAGAAAGGTTTTTGTTTTTTGGTTTGTTTTCACTTTGAAATAAAAGTTTACCTTATCAGAGAGTTCTAAAACTTGATACATAAAGTTACTACATCCTGACCCAAGAGGATTACATGCTACTGACCTCAGCACCAGAATGTATTTCATCTTTGCAGACATTACTCCCATTTGTCTTTTGAATTAATTCCAGGGACAGGAGCCAGTTTTAATTCTATGCCCATAACACTGGCATTGTTGTTCACAATAGAGCAAAACAGCAACGTTTTTCCACGTTGGAGGGTTTAGAGGACTGGTTCCCATGAGGGAGGCAGGTGGGATGGTGGTGAGCTTGGCACTGGGGTCAGTTAGATCTTGGTTCCCATACCAGTCCTATTGCCCACTAGCTTTGTGCCTGAGGAAAATTGCCTAACCTTTCTGGGCTCTGCTTTTCTATGCAGTACCTGCTTTGTCAGGTCTCGTGAGGCTTAGAATTAATGGGCATAAAGCACCTAGCGCGGTGTGCTGGCATATAAGAGGTGCTCAGGAGAGTCAGTGAACACAGGGGCACTACACGGTGCAAAAGGAGTACTAACTGGTAGCCTCCCTGCCTGGCCTGGTTTTATTTAGGAGGATTTCTGCTTCCAACTCAGACCTGTGGGATATCAGTGGCCAAATAAATCAAGTACCGGCCTCTAGTCCAACTGCTCTGTTTCCGCCCTAAACTGGACAAGAGAAACCACATTACATGACGGGCTTCACACAGTAAAGAACTGGGGTAACTAACAGAAGCTCTGCCTGGAAACTTGGCTCCTGCTCAGACCTCATTCAGGCCTGAATCCTTAAAGCCTTTCTCCACCACCACCCCTACCACCACCCCACCCCCTCCCCGCCAGCACTCTAGGTTGTAATCTGCTTTAAATTCTTAAAGGGATCATGCTTTTCATCAAGATTTACTACTCGATCAGGTACTTTGTGGTTGTTTCACATGAGTGAGCCTGAATCCCCTAGTTATTGGAAGCACCTCTGATAAAAGCATCTCTGGTTGCTCTCATATCCATCCCCCCAAGAAACCTGGCACACCGATGCTCATGGCTAACTCTGTGTGGAACTGAGGGAGGACAGATGCCATTTCATCTGCCTGGGTCACCTGGGTCTCTGGGGGCTGTCTTCAGCTCATGGGTGCCTGGCAGCTGCCCCTACAGTCTTCCATGGGGCTGCCTTCCCAGGGGAATATCCCATGAGCCACTTATATACTATTATCATCATTCTTAGCTGTGGGATTTGAGAGCTGTTTAGACTTATAGTGAGGTTTAAGACCAAAATTCAAAAGGTTTTGAATTCCAAAAAAGGAATTCAGTGCAGTGTCCTACCAACAACACAATTCAATTCAGTGTGCATTAAACAGCTACAATACATGGTGACTATGATTTGCACAATATGCATGGATGAGAGAATCAGGGAAATAGAAAACTGTGTAATTAATCTTATATAAGACATAAGTACAAAGTGCAATGGGAAGGTAGATGAGATGCAGTTAATTCAGTCAGGGTGCAGAGTAAAAGCAGGGTATAACATTTGACCTGAGCTTTGAAGAGGAACTAAATGGTCCCCAGCTGGACAGAGATATAGGCTTTCCTGAGAACTAGGTCCCACCATGTTAAAGAAGTGATTATATGAATATAAAGAAAACGATGAGGAGAAGGAGAGTGAGTGTTTGGAGATGGGGCTTAAAAAAGGAGCTTTAGACAGGATTGGGAAGGGCCATGCATGAAAAGGTTTGTTTAAAATGAATATTTATATATTAAATTGTATTTTCCTTACTCTTCCGTTATAATTTGGGGAAAATGTTTCCATATAAAAATTTTGAGGCCAAATGAATAAAAAAATAAGTTAAAACTCTCATGATCTTGCCAAGAGAAATTCTACATTTTAAATTGTGCACTTCCCAATATAGAATCAATTCACACAATCTATTGCATATTCAAGAGCACTCAAGTATATAAAATACTCTATACAGTTAACTTCACATTTTTCCCATAGGTATTTAATATATAAACAGACACAGGGGTTGTGCATCCATTCTTGGTAGATAAAAGAGTACGAGGAGTTTTTCCAGGTACAGCTAAAGCATTGTCTTGGAAATGATTATGTGACTTAGCAATACAGGGTTCATATTCCTTTAACTTGCCAGCAGTGATGCAGCTAGGAATGTTCTCAAGTTGAATTGTCTCCATCACTGAGATGCAGACATGGTTGGGCATATTCTCTGTGTATCTGCCATATGCCTGTGATAAATTGTGGACCTTTCCCCTCAGTAGACAGAGTACATGGGCACAAGGTTCAGAGAGATTTCTGGACAGAGCTCATCCCTAGAGAGGTGGAGTCAGCCAGGAGCGGCTCTGCTAATCAGAGGGTAGGGTGATTCCGAGCCCAATAACGTGCCTGTCATAGGGGGTCTCCTTTCTGTCATCCTCTGAACTCAGAGCTGAGTCCTTTAAAATCTGAGGAGGGGTAAGTGGACTGTGCATAAATGCTGCTGCATTAAAGGATCTGTACCTTTGAACACAAGACCAGTGCTTCCACAGCTTTCAGCAGAATACATCGTACAGGTGGGAGAATGGCATATTCCCTTCTATGTGACAGATGCTCTGAACCAGAGGTTTCCAAATGCTTTTGATTGACATTCCTATCTGTTAAAAATGTCTAAGCCCTCTCTTTTTATTTAAAATATTTTTATTTAATTTTGCTTATTACTTTTATTTAAATTTACTTATCTTCACAGGCATACAGTCCATCCAAAGTATACAATGACTTACAATATCATCACATAGTTGTATACTCATCCTCATAATCATTTTTAGAACATTTGCATCACTCTAGGAAAGAAAGGAAAAACTCATACATTCCATGCCCACTAGTCTCATTGACCACTAATATTGCAATCAATCCAATTTTTTAACCCCTTATCCATTTATTTATTTTTCCTTATTTTTTTTTTTACTCACCTATCCAAACCCTGGAAAAAAGGAGCATCAGACACAAGGTTTTCACAATCACATGGTTATATTGTAAAAGCTATATAGTTATGCAGTTGTCTTCAAGAATCAAGGCTACTGGAATACAGTTCAACAGTTTTAGGTTACTTCCCTCTAGCCACTCCAATACACCATAAACTAAAAAGGGGTATCTATATAATGCGTAAGAATAGCCTGCAGGCTAACCTCTTGACTCAGTTTGAAATCTCTCAGCCACTGAAACTTTATTTTGTCTCATTTCTCTCTTCCGCCTTTTGGTCAAGAAGGCTTTCTCAATCCCATAATGTCAGGTTCTGGCTCATCCTGGGAGTCCTGTCCCACATTTCCATGGAGATATACACTCCTGGGAGTCATATCCAGCATAGAGGGGAGGGCAGAGAGTTCACCTGCCAAGCTGAGTTAGAGAGAAAGGCCACATCTGAGCAACAAAAGAGGTTCTCTGGAGGTGACTCTTAGGGATAATTATAAGTAGGCTTAGCTTCTCCTTTGCAGGAATAAGTTTCAAAGGAGCGAAACCCAAGACTGAGGGTTCAGTCTGTTGAATTGGTTGTCCCCACTGCTAAGCCCTCTCTTGTATTAATAGATTATGTACTTTATAAAACATATACAAACTTAGAAATAAAAATTAAACTGAAGTTGTAATCTTTTCTTCACCCCCCCCCCACAAGGTTTGCCCTGCATTCCCATTGTGTGAGCTGCTCTGAAAACCACTACTCTAGACTACTGGTGGGAGGGGCCTGATGATACCTGGAAATAGCAGCTCTTCCTGGCAAAGGTGCCCACCTGTAATGAGTGTGCAAGCATGTGAAACTCATGGTGGAACTTCAAGAAATTCTATTGAGACTCTTTTTTCAGGGAGCTAGACTCAGGTGAGGCAGGTAAGAGATAGAGTCAGAAAAACATGGGAATATTACCAATAATGTGACTCCATTTGTACCTCCAGTTGAGCCCTAGGGAAACTTAGATTGTAGAAATGAAAAAAAAATTTCTGAAATAATATGTTTGCACTGCGTTTTAGAGTTTACCAAGTGTCTTTACGTGTAACTGCTCAGTAACTCTGTGGGGTATGAAGTATGGAAATCGAGAATTTATTTAAGCCAATTTGATCACATCCAATTCTCAGGTTCTTTTTGGAAACTATTGTCACCCAGGAAGTTTGAAGTGGTGATAGTTAGCTTCTCTTCTACAAGGGCCATCAAGCTGTAATGAATGTAAGCCTTAGACCAAATTCTGCCAAGGAGACAGATATTTATTACATTAAAATTCATTAGCAAAACAGGCACAAAATATTTCTTATGTGTTTGGTAGGTTTAATGAAGTTTCAGTTCTATTTCCTTTTAGGTGTTCCAACCACATCCTGAGTAAAAACTTTAACTGGGGGTAGGGTTCTGGGTCCTTTAGGTAGCATCGGGCAGTAAGAAATCCTCCTAAACCAGGGCATGGAGACAAGGGCAGATTAGGGATTAAGTCTCAGACAACTTCACTAAGGGATGCAAGGTTCAGATGTCAGAGCATTTTTATCCTTTCTTTTCTGCACATGTTTCTCAACTATGTTAGCTAACCCACATTTTTTAATAACTCTAATTTCACTATGGAAAACACATTTCTAACTTTCAGTTCTTTTAAGTGATAAAGTAACGGTTTTTGATCGAGGCAGGAGTAAGGCCCTCTTTCTGATATACTGCCAGCTGGTAGCCTCCCACACTCCTGGACTATACATTCCAGATAGCACTGCAGCTGACTACCCCTAGAGAGGAAGCTCAAATTAATTATCACACATTAGCACACTAATTATACTGAAGCATTTTAAAGTAAATTATATATCTTGTAACACTGGGTTACCATTTTACAGACATTAAAGCTTATGATCTAGATCTGTCCAGTCTCTCAGCTGGTGAAGGATGCATTGGAAACTGAAGCTAAGTGTAAATGACTCTCAAACCCGTGCTCTTTTTGTAATGCCATTGCGTCCAATCATATGCCCACTTCCAGTGCTGGTCTCTTGGAATTGAAGCACCTGACCCCTTGGCCACTTCTTTTCTTCCTCTTCTTCTTTTTTTTTTTTTGGAATATTTATTCCTTCCATGAATTGCCTGTTTTTATCTTCTGCCTAGTTTTTCCATTGGTTTGTCAAAATAAGTGCTCTTTAAATGTTTTGCTGAGTATATTGTCATTTTTTCCTATTATATCTAGCATGTTAATTTTAATGAGGTAAAATGTATCCATCTTTACCTTTGTAGCTCCTAGGTTTAATCATGCTTGGATTTCCCCATGTCATCTTAGGCTCATTAAGAATTTTTATTTTTTCATTTTCAATTCCTTTTTTTCTTTTAAGTTTTTTTATTGTGAAATATAACATATGTACCAAAAAAGCAATAAATTTCCAAGTATGTTTTAAGAAGTAGTTATAGAACAGATTTTTAAATTTGGATTATAGTTCCACAATTTTTCATTTTTTCTTCTAGCTACACCAAGACACTAGAGACCAAATAAAATATCAATATAACGATTCACCAATCATATTCATTTGTTAAATCCTATCTTCTCTGTTATATTCCTCCTTCTCTTTTTTTGTAAAAGATAACATATATACAAAAAGGCGGTAAATTTCAAAGTACATTGCAACAATTAGTTGTAGAACAGATTTCAGAGTTTGGTATGGGTTACAATTCCACAATTATAGATTTTTACTTCTAGCTGCTCTAAGGTACTAGAGCCTAAAAGAAATATCAATATCATGATTCAGCAATCATACTCATTTGTTAAACCCCACATTTTCTGTATAACTCCACCATTACCTTTAATCTTTCTATCCCACTCTTTAGGGGTGTTTGGGCTATGCCTATTCTAACTTTTTCATGTTGGAAGAGGCTGTTGATAATATGGGATGGGGGATGAAACTAGTTGCTATTCTGGAAAGGCTGGGCCCTCTGCATCTCAGGGCCCACCTGGAGGTTGCAGGTCTCTGGAAAGTTGCCCTAGTGTATGGAACCTTTGTAGAATCTTATATATTGCTCCAGGTGTTCTTTAGGATTGACTGGAATGATTTTGTTTAGGGTTTGGCAAGTTTTGATAGGTAGCAATGTCTAACTGAAGCTTGCATAAGAGGAACTTCCAGAGTAGCCTCTCGACTCTGTTTGAACTCTCTCAGCCACTGATGCCTTATTTGTTCTTTTCTCCCTTCTGGTCAGGATGGCATTGTTGATCCCATGGTGCCAGGTCTAGTCTCATCCCTGGGGGTCATCTCCCATCCCTTGGCCACTTCTTAATAGTCTGAAGTTTAGTTGATAGTTATGTCCCAATGCCAGAAAGTAAGAAATCTTCCTCTTCTGATGATTCGGCCCTAACCATATTTCTTCTTGAGGAGGAGAACACTCTCCACCAGAATTTTGAGGCCTTCCTTGCATTCTCAAAAAGTGCTTCTTAAAACCCATTTACTCAAGGAACTTGGGATATATTTTCCACGGTCTGGAGGGCATACGTATAAAGCCATGGTCCCTTAGCTTGACTTGAATGCAAAGGCTACTCTGGACAGTGAGACAGTGAGTGGAGGAGACAGCTGGGTGGGACTATGCCAGGAGTAAAAGTGAGAAATCCAAGTGGGCCAGACCAGAACTAGGAGAGACAAGCATGGGGGATTTTAGAGACTGCAGCCTATGCTAGTGATCAGGCTGGCCTTGCCCAGATGAACATAGGCTCAGGAGCAGAGCAGGAATAACCAAAAATAACCTAACACCTTCTAAGGCACCAAGAGCAAAAAGTGGGTATCTAAAAAACAAGTAGAAACTTGTTTGGAAAGAAGAATGTGGAGAATGAAAACCCAGAACAGAGGTCTTTAGTCAGACCAGGGAGTTGTTTCCTTTTATCTCCTAGTGTACTTCCTGCAGTGCTTTTGTTCTGGACCCCAAGAATTGCCCACAAATCTTTTCATATATCCTAAAACAGGGTGAGATTTCTGCAGTGACTTCCCCGGTCCCACACCCAACAACTCTGCAGGGCCCAGATAACATCTCGAAAGTCTAACCTAGATCATTCCCTTATTCCTGTGGCCTGAAGCCTGTCCATCAGTTCCAGAGTCCCCCTCACAGAGGATGCCCATCTGATTCTTGTGCTCAAGGATACCTGGTGGCCACTCTAGTCAGAGTGCTTGGGGTAGAGCTCCCCTTTATGTCACCCCCTTGGGACCTTGTCTTTTGTTATCTAAGTCATAGAAGGGACTCTCATACCTACTACTCTGTAGAAGAACAGTGGTAATGGTGTTTGACACGTCAGGAATTGTTTGAAGAGCAATTGGAAACTAGGCCATTCCCTAACTATGACACTGCAGTATTTCAAAATAGCAGCTGTTTTGGGCAGGAATTCAATCCTGTCCTCTATAGATCCAAAGTGAGTTTGACTTGTATGTAGAAGTGAGTGTTTATTTTTTAATGTCCTTTAAAATGTTTCATTTATACTTAAAAGTTTAAAAATTAAGAGATAGATCTTTTCCCACAGAAGTCTTTTGATTTTATGACTCTATGTAGATGCTAGGAAAGGAAGAAAAATGTTTTACAGCCAAAAAAAAATGCAGACTTCCAGGACTGGGGTGAAGAAGTGCCTATTTCTTGGTCATACGTGGTCATGAGCTTCAGAAATATATGAAGATCTGTGTGTCTGTGAGGATTTTAGAGCATGACTAATGGGATACAATTTGATTTAACATTTGGGAGTTCCAATTTTATTATAAATGTGCATAATAATAATAGCTTCTGTTTATTGAGTGCTTACTATATGTCAGGTTCTATATTAACAAGTGTTTTGCATACACTAACTCAATAAATCTATTAAAAGTTAGTCAGAGGAGCTGACTTAGTGCCTAGAACCTGGTTTCTAAACACCATTCTTCAATAAAAGGAAGCAAAGCTCCTTGGAGAAATACCTAATTCTAGACCTAGGGCAGGGAAAATATAAGATGAGCCTGGCATCTGTAGTGTAGGAAAGGAAAGGAATGCTCAAAATACAAAAGGATGGGGGCACATCAAAGGGGCATAGGAGCCAACGTGAAAGAGCTTCTAATCACCAAATTTGGAACCATTTAGGCAATAAAATAAGTAATGTAGTTTTAGGTTATAACCTAAAGTATAAAATAAATATACATGAGTATATAGTAATATAAATAAATGATTGAAAAAATCAACAGAGAAAAAGAAACAAGTTCTCCTTATAGAAGAATGTCAAATTATATCAGTAAAGACTCCCATCTTCAAGAGGAAGGGCTTAACCCATCTCCCACTCTCCTGAGGTTGGGCTAGATTTAGTGACTCATTTCCAAAGATCAAGAAGGGAAAAGGAAAGAAGAATAAGTTTACAGTGGCGACACCTAGCAAACACCACCTTAACCAGGTGGGGAAGTTTAATACTGCATCAGTGATGTCATGTGGCTACCAGGAATCCCTGATAAGATGTGATGAGAAAGGCATTTCACCTCTATGTTAGTCTTTCCAAACACTCATAGCCTCAGTCAAATCAATTAAACAAAGCCAGATTGGGAGTCATTCAACAGGATACCTGGCCAGTACTCCTCAAGATTCAAGGTCACGAAAAATAAGGAAAGACTGAGAAACTGTTACAGGCCAGAAGAGGTTAGGAGAAATAACAATTAAATGCAATGTGGTATCCTGGAGGGGATCTTGGAACAGAAAGAGAATATTGATGGAAAACTATGAAATCCGAATAAAGTCAGGAGTTTAGTTAATAGTAATGTACCAAGGTCAGTTTTATGGCTTTTAACCATAGTAATATGAGATGTTAGCAATAGGAGAACAAGGTGATGGGTATTATGGGTGCTCTCTGTACTATCTTTGTAGCTTTTCTGTAAATCTAAAACTATTCAAAAGTTAAAAGTTTATTAAAATAAACAAATGAATAAATAAATAAGTAAAATAGTCCGAGGTTTAAAAAAGCAAAACAGGCTAATTTTAAAAATCAGAACTTTGTAGAAAATGAAAGGTAAAAATATATAGTTAATATATATTGTTTCATTATAACAATTGTTTCATCAATTGTTAACAAACGTACCATGCCAAAGCAAAGTGTTAATAATAGGGAAAGCTGTCTGTATGAGGAGGAGTGTATTGGGAATTGTATTTCTGCATTTTTTTTAATAAACATACACCTTCTCCAATTAAAAAATAACTGATAGCTAATAAAAAATGGATTTCAAAAAAAAATTGCCTCTTTTCTGTGTAGGAACTCCAACACCACCCCATTCCAATCCCCAGAGGTAAGTAATTTAACAATTTGTTATACATCTTCTGCAACATTTTTTAATGATCCATATTATATTCTTTGAGGATCTGTCACTGGAATCTTGCTTTTCATTCTATCCTGCAGCTCAATTTTTGTCTACTAAATACTAGATCCCTTGGTTTCAAGACGGGATGTAATGACTTTCCAGCCTATTTTTAAATGTTCATGAGAGCTATTACTTTCCAAGAGGCATTAGCCGTCAAATCTACATCTTAATTCATTTTTAAGCCTTTTAAATATATTAGAGTGCATGGGTGTTTAGTAATAGAATTCTTCCCTACCATGTAGGAGACCAGGATTTGATTCCTGACAGGATTTGATGTGCCACCACCCCCAAAAATAGATTGAATATATTTCTCTTATTAAAAAGTTTTACATTCTTTCTTCTTCCAGCCCAGAAGTCTTCAAGAACCTTTTAGGCATTTGTAAATTTTTGTCCAAACATTACCGAATTGTCTGTATTACCTGGTCAGTTCTAAAAATATGTATGGTGGGGGAGGGGGGTAGAAATTCTGTATTTTCTGCCTGATTTTTCTGTAAATCTACAACTCTTTAATAAAAAATTATATGATGGGGCAGTGCAATGTGGCTCAGTGGCAATGTTCTCACCTGCCATGCCAGAGAGCCGGGTTTGATTCCTGGTGCCTGCCCATGTGAAAAAAAAAATTATATGATGAAAAAATAGTATTTGGTAATCATGGACTTTTTTAAAAAACTTTTTTATTGTACAGTATAACAATACAATATGTTATATATACAAAGCAAAAAAAGAAAAAGCAGTAGTTTTCAAAATAGTTACAGGAAAGATCCCAGAGTTTGTCATGGACTACCATATCATCATCTCAGATTTTTCTTTCTAGCTGCTCCAGAATATAGGAGGCTAGAAGGAATAAATATTTCATCATCACAATTGACTTTTTTTCTTTTTTTTGTGAAAATAACATATATGCAGAAAAGCATAAATTTCAAAGCACAGCCCAACAATTAGTAGTAGAACAGATTTCAGAGTTTGATATGGGTTACAATTCCACAATTTGAGGTTTTTACTTCTAGCTGCTCTAAGATACTGGAGACTAAGAGAAATACCAATTTAATGATTTAGCAATCATATTCGTTTGTTAAACCCTACCTTCTCTGTATAACTTCACCAGCACCTTTGATCTTTCTCCCACTCTTTAGGGGTATTTGAGCTATGGCCATTCCAACTTTTTCATGTTGGAAGGAGCTGTCAATAATATGGGGTAAGGAGATGGAATTAGCTGATGTTCTGGAAAAGGCTGGCCTCTCTAGGTTTCAGGACTTATCTAGTCCAGGGACCCATCTGGAGGTCGTAGGTTTCTGGAAAGTTACCCTAGTACATGGAACCTTTGTAGAATCTTATATATTGTCCTAGGTGATCTTTAGGATTGGCTGGAATGGTTTTGGTTGGCAAGTTATGATAGGTAGCAGTGTCTAACTGAAGCTTGGGTAAGAGCAACCTCCAGAATAGCCTTTAGACTCTATTTGAGTTCTCTCAGCCACTGATACTTTATTAGTTGCATTTCTTTTCCCCGTTTTGGTCAGAATCATAGACTTTTAAGAAACAAAGACCAATAAAAGAAAGTTATTAATCTTTTACAAATAGAATACAGAAAGATGTTACTAGTTGCTAGTTTAGGCCATAACTAAGTTGTTAGTGAAAAAAATTGTATATATATATGTGTGTGCATATATATAAAAAATTTAAGAGCATTACTGTTGGCTCGGGTAGGATAAGAATAATAATTTCTGATTATCTGAGCTCAGACTCATGGGAATTACTAACCTGAATAATGAAAGATTTTCTTTATTTTTACCCATCTTTGTAACCCAAGTACAGCTGGAATTTGAACTAGGTCTGTCTCCACCACCATGTTTTACCTCCTCCTTCTCTGCGTATCTCTGTTGTACAGCTGAGGGCACTGTGGGCCATGGTACTGGTTCCTATGCCACCTCAGGGACAGGGCTGTGTGTGTGTGTGTGTGTGTGTGTGTGTGTGTGTGTGTGTGTAGGGGGCTGCTCCTCAGGCCTTTTCTCTGCCTAAGGCCATTTCTCTCCCATTTGCAGCAAAGGCTGCAGCAGGCCTTCCCTGCTTAGCCTCGCTGTGCCATTCCTAGCCTCCTATTTCTCAACCAATGGCTAGGTTGTCCCTGCAAAAAAAATGAAAGTAAATACTTGGAATCTCTTCCATGTCCTACCTCTCCAGCACAAACCTATCAGCCAGCACACCACTCTTTTTTTTTTAATTTATTTTATTTTATTTTTTTAAATACCAAAAACCACCTAACAAACACAAACATTCCTATTTTGATCATTCCATTCTACATATATAATCAGTAATTCACAATATCTTCACATAACTGCATATATTCATCATCATGATCATTTCTTGGAACATTTGCATCTATTCAGAAAAAGAAATAAAACGAAAACAGAAAAAAAATTTATACATACCATACCCCTTACCACTCCCTTTCATTGATCACTAGCATTTCAAATTAAATTTATTTTAACATTTGTTCCCCCTATTATTTATTTTTATTCCATATGTTCTACTCATCTGTTGACAAGGTAGATAAAAGGAGCATCAGACACAAGGTTTTCACAATCACACAGCCACATTGTGAAAGCTGTATCATTATTCAATCATCTTCAATAAACATGGCTACTGGAACACAGCTCTACATTTTCAGTCACTTCCCTCCAGCATCTCCATTACATCTTGACTAACAGGGTGATATCTACTTAATCTGTAAGAATAACCTCCAGGATGACCTTTCAACTGTATTTGGAATCTCTCAGCCATTGACGCTTTGTCTCATTTCACTCTTCCCCCTTTTTGTCGAGAAGGTTTTCTCAATCCCTTGATGCTGAGTCTCAGCTCATTCTAGGATTTCTGTCCCACATTGCCAGGAAGGTCCACACCCCTGGGAATCATGTTCCACGTAAATAGGGGAAGGGTGGTGAGTTTGCTTGTGTTGGCTGGAGAGAGAGGCCACATCTGAGCAACAAAAGAAGTTCTCTTGGGGGTAACTTTTAGGCCTAATTTTAAGTAGGTTTGACCTATCATTTGCGGGGTTAAGTTTCATATGAACAAACTCAAAGACCAGGGGCTCAGCCTATAGCTTTGGTTGTCCACACTGCTTGTGAGAATATCAAGAATTCAACTTGGGGAAGTTGAATTTTCCCCCGTTCTCACCATTCCCGGAAGGGGACTTTGCAAATACTTTTTTATTCACTTTCAAATCACTCTGGGATTTATCGGCGCCTCACTCTGGACAAACCAACAAAATCTCAGGTCCTACTTAAGGTTCCATGTACTTATGGTGTTGAATTAAGCTGTCTACATAAATTATATTTGGAAATGCACTAGTCAAAATATAAATTTTGTACTGAATAAACATAAGTTGAAATTTTAAAATATTAATTACCATCTATTTTCAGCATCCCGCAGTAATGACATTCCTTTGTTCTTCCTCATGCAAAAACATTTTTTAAATTTGTACATTTAGTCACTAATATTATACATTTTAGGCATTCCTAGATTATACCATCTCAGTCTTTATCATCTATCTTTCTTTCTGATTTCATTTGCAGCACACCACTCTTGACCTCTTTTCTTTCAGTCTTATAGGAAGAGGCAAAATATTATTAAATGCATGAACTTTGGTGTCAGAAAAAAATATATCCATTCCCTACTGCACCACTTTGTAAAACCTTTGGCAAATCACTTAAGCTTTCCAATACTGAAATTCTACTCTGTGAAATGGGGATGATTAGAGTTCCTGCTTGGTAGGATTAAGTGAGATGATGCAGGTGAAGTCTGCCTAGCATGTTGTCTGGCACAATAAATACTTGGCACAATAAGTGGCGATAATAATTTCTTTCTGTTCAAATTCAATCCATCTTTCTGGGCTCTCCCAGATCCTAAACTTCACCTATTGCTCTAGCTCTTTCCTCTATCAATAAATATGTGCAAATCTCTTGTAGGTTAAAAACAAATCAAGACCCCAGACCTCTGTGGTGGATTGAATTATGTACTCCAGTTTGGACATATTCTTGGTCTTGGTCTGCATTCTGGTCTTTAACACATTGTAAATAAGATCTCTTCAAGACATTACTCCAATTAAGGTATGGCCCAAATATGGATTAGTGGGGTACTTTACAAGCAGAATGGAAGACAGAGGGAAGCCAAGGGGACACGTCTTCCTTGAAACTTTCTGTTTTTGCAAATTCTGCGAAGATAACCTGTCTGGAGCTTTCTCTTATCTCTCTACCTGCTTATTTTTAGTTCCATTCTTACTCCCAAACTTCCATACTTGAATATTTGTTTCCCAGGTTTCCACTCCTGGCCCTGTTCTTATGCTAGCCCAGAGGTTCTTGAATTGTACCACAGACTCTCTGACAGAGTGGGCAGACCATGGATTCCTTCTCTGAATAATGTTTATAACTCTGCCTGCTAAGCCACCATGGCCTGCCCTCTGAATAATGTTTTTAAATGCATTGAATAAAATATATAGGATTATAAATGAAACTAATTATACTGAAATACAATTATCAAAATATTTCTAAGAATTATGATGTAGTACATATGTTTTATTAACCCATTAAATAACAATACTTTGTAGTGTCTAAAAACTACTATAATTTTGAAGTAGTAATGGGTCTAAATGCTGTACAAGCTATCTTTAATAACTGTAATGTAATGTAAAAATACTTGTGATTTCTGTTGGTGATAGCATCACAGATACTGTTATTTACTGTGGCCTGTTGTGTGTATTTATAACTGTGGGAAATTTCAGCTAGATATTAGTGAAACAAGGATGCGATCTTTTCTCAATTGACATTCTCAAAGTCCTTCCATCCACAGAAGCTTGGAGGTCCAACGACTACAGGTGAAGAATCCTTGCTTAAATCTGCCTGGGGGTTCTCATCCATACTTATGTCTTCTACTATTATTCAAATCTTGAGGATTTACAGATTTTTATCTTCACTCTGGATTTCTATAGCCAGATCTCTTCTCCCTAGGTATCCCACAGGCAGCACCCACTCAACATGTCTATACCTGAATTGCCTTTCAAACCATTTTTTCCTCCCAGGGATTTCTTATCTTCAGTCTGCTCTGTGATTAACATCCAGAATTCTTTCCATCAATATACTTTCCATACTGCTGCCAGAATAGTAATTCTAAAATGCAAATCTGAGCATATCACTTCCTTGCTTAATTCTGTGGCTCCTCTTACCTACAATTTGAGTCCCCTTCTTGAGATGTAAAGCTCTCCATGGGCTATGGTACCAGTTCCAGCTCTCCATCCTCCCTCACTCTCCACCTTCTGCCCATACAACTTGCTTTAGCTATATCAGTATCTGAAACTCTCTGAATACCCCTTGATTTTTCATGCACCGAACCTTTGCACATGCTGTTGCATACCCTGCTGATTCTCACCTAATTTTCTAATTCCTTTTTCAGTCATCAAGACGCTGCCCAGAGCCCTCTCCTAGTGAAACTGTTTTGAGTCCTCAGTTATAGTTGACCTCTCCCTCCTTCTTTCTATGTTCATACCTAATGTTTGCCTTTAATTTAGTTCATATTACACTGAATTAGCATTGTGGTTTCATGTAATTCTATTTCCATTAAAGTATGAAGTTATTGAGGAAAGGGACTGTATTTTATTCATTTCCATATTTTCAGCTCCTAGCCTCGCTCATAGCATATAGTCATTTCTTGATAAATATGTGTTTACATATTTATTGTTACAAAAAATCACTATTTTGTGAATCACATGAGAATAAGTTTTCTTTAGGGGATGAAGGAAAATCAATGAGTTCTTCTATTTTAAATTTAAGATAAAATTTTTTCTTCACTGTATAATTTAATTGGGCCTCTTTACAAGAGAAACTAAGTCAAGGAACTGTTGCAGTGCAGGGAAAACTAAATTGTGGAACTTTTAAAAGCTGATATATGTTTCTGTATATAAATGCTCAGCCATCCATGCCTGTTTTAAGATACTGTTTTAGCTAGATCATATTATTACTTTTCATGATATTGTTCTCTTCTCACATATCTATATATGTCTATCTGAGTTGAAGTTGATTTATTGCAAGTTAAAAATCTTAAAGAAATGGCCATATGTCCCCTCTATTTATTTTTATTTTTATTAATTATTATTTTTTTATCCATATGTTTTACACATCTGTCCATACTGTAGATAAAAGGAG
The DNA here is from genome assembly GCA_004026745.1 of Myrmecophaga tridactyla. Lineage (NCBI taxonomy): Eukaryota > Metazoa > Chordata > Mammalia > Pilosa > Myrmecophagidae > Myrmecophaga > Myrmecophaga tridactyla. The sequence continues at coordinate 23,443 of PVIY010000953.1, forward strand.
CATCAGGCACAAGGTTTTCACAATCACACAGTCACATTGTGAGAGCATTAAAATAAATTTAGTAGATTGAAATGCTTGTGACCAATGAAAGGGAGTGATAAGGGGCATAGAAAAAAATAGGGGATACAAAGGCTAAAATATATCAGGTAGATGGAAATACTAGCAATCAACGAGAGGGAGGTGCAAGGGGTACGGGATGTATGAAGATTTTTTCTTTTTTCTTTTTATTTCTTTTTCTGAATTGATGCAAATGTTCTAAGAAATTATCATGGTGATGAATAAACAACTATGTGATGAAATTGTACGTTATTGATTATATACCAAGAATGGAATGATCATATGGTAAGAATGTTCGTGTTTGTGTATTGTTATGTTTTAAAAAAATAAATAAATAAATACAGTTAAGCGCAAAAAAAAAAAAAAAAGAAAAAGAAATAGCCAAAAAGTCAGGATATTTGTGAGCCCTTACTGTGGAATGATGTGTCTTTAAGAATTTGGAGACAGAATTACTGAATGCAAAGCTGTCTTACAATGTGTAGTTAAGTCATGGCTGCTGCTAGCTGATGTGGCATCTTCATGCAAATTAGAAAAAGATATCCCTTTCTCAAAACATTTTACTTCCACCTTTAGGAAATTATTATAATAGATTGATTTTATTTAAACAAGGACTTTTCTGCCATCTACAGGGAAATCATACTAATATATATGCAAATATATGATAACTGTGAGGTTAAGGATATTCTTTTAGGAAGTGGTGCTATTGCGCAATGCAGAGCCTGTCCAATGATACATGGCAGCCTTAGCCATGGGATTGTTTGTAGCATCCTCTCCTTGTATGTGTGTTTGCTATCAATTACTTATTGTTCAAAATATGATGCATGTATGCAGAGGACTGACAAAAAATATCAGCTACGCTTTACTAGAGAGAAGAAGAAACTTTTTGGCACATCCAAGTGCCACTCAAACCACACCCAGAAAATTCTTTCCTACAGAACTGAAACAGAGAACCAAAAAGCACAGTCTTTAGGCTGTTGCTTACCCGACTTGAAAAGTATCATAACACCACATGTTCTGAAACTCCACCTGCATTTAGCTCTCAACTTCTTGTTCTAGAATTCTGGGGCAGATTTCCAGGTGCAAATTTCATGACTGTTGTAAAACATCATGAGTTGTGGTCAGCATTCAGTCTTTGCCACTTCTTGGGCCAGAATCTAGAATCCCTGTTCTTGTGCAAATTCTGTGGTTGATGCTTTACATAGAAAACCAGAAAACTATTCATTTCCTGAATAAAAATGAACTCTGCTTGTTTTTCTCATAAAGAAGCTTTAGATCTAAAAGGATTTAAGATATACTTTTTTGCCCTTTTTCTCCCTCTAGGTTGGTCTCCAACCTGTGTGTCAGGTGTGGGCTGGATATACAGTGGATCATTTACTCTAGTGTATTCTGGTGTTCAACCTCTCAAGAGGTCTGCCATAGCAGGAGAGATGTGATTCCAATAAAGCTAGGAGGTGGAGGGAACGTTCTGAGGATAGATACTATTAATGAGCTTTATCTACTTTAGAGCTGGGGATGAGTGGGTGGAGTTCCCTGGGAGATAGTGATGAGGAAAGCTGTGGGTTGTGAAAGAGATGAGAAAATGCCTGGACCGGATGAGAAGTCCACTGAGTTACGATCAATGACCATACAGGCTTGTATTTTCAGTGGTGACCAGAGATGACAGAGATTTGAATCAACATGGGACTGACTGGGATCAAGGCTTCAGAGTTCTGCTATAAAGTTGTGTCAGTGCAGACACCTGCTAAAGCCCTTAGGTGCAGAGGAACTCTGTGAAATAAGCAGCTGGAAGCTGGTCCTAAAGTCTGCGATTGGCTCATAGGCTTACCTTGAATGGGTGGAGGCCTCCTTCCAAGACAATAACTCAGCTGGTGCTCATTGGATTCCTTAGTGTTGTGTGGGATTAGAAGGGCCCTTGCTGGGTGCTAGAAATGGGAAGATTTATATTGTACATATAATTTTATAATTTCAAAAAAAGAACAATAACTGTGCCAGTCTGAAACTGTTGTGAACCCCAGAAAAGCCATGTTCTTTAATCCTGTTTCAATATGGCTGGGTGGGATCTTTTGATTAAGTCATTTCCATGGAGATGTGACCCACCCAATTGTTGGGGGGCAGCTTCTGATTAGGTGATTTCTGTGGCGCTGTATCTCCACCCATTCAAGGTGTGGTGGCTTACTGGAGTCCTTTAAGAGGGATCCGTTTTGGAAAAAGCTTCAGAGCCAACATGAGACCCAGTTGTTTGAAAATGAAGCAAGAAAATGCCCCTAGGGGAGCTTTTGGAAATAAGAAGCAATAGACCCCAGCAGATGCCAGTCACATGCCTTCTTAGCTGACACAAGTTGCTCTGGAGCCATCCAGTTTTCTTGAGCCAAGGTATCTTTCCTTGGATGCCTTAGTTTGGACATTTTTATGTCTAAATATTTATAGCCTTAGAATTGTGAACTTGCAACCTAATAAATTTCCTTTTGAAAAGCTGAAAAAAAACCTTGTGTCCATAGACCTGTCAAAAAAAAAATAGACACATAAGCAACTAAAATAAAATAGAATGAATTGAATGTTACAACAGAGTTTCTGAACAGACAAAAAACTGAGCGAGTGCGATGTAAGAAGCAATTTACCTTCCTGAAGGGAGTCTTCTCCAAGAAGATTGTCTTTAAAGAATGAATATTTTTTGTTTATTCCTGAATTTACAAGGAAATCATGTTTATTTTAGACAAACAGAAGAAAGAATATATAAGAAGCAGAAAAAAGAAGATATATTTTAAATTTTTTTATTTTGAAATAATTTTTTATTTACAGCAATTATAAACATAATATTGAATGGTCCCATATACCTTTCACCCAGCTTCTTTTAATGGTAACATCTGACATAACCATGGTATATTTATCAAAACCAATAAATTAATGTTGATACTTTAATATTAACTTATCTATAGACTTTTTTTCAGATTTTTCCAGATTTCCCATAACGTCCTTTTTTCTTTTCTCTTCCAGGATCCCATGTTGCATTTAGTTGTCATGTTTCGGTAGTGCTCTGTTTTCTGTGACAGTCTTTCCTCATCTTTCATGACATTGACAGTTTTGAAGACTAGGTCAAGCATTTTGTGAAATGTTCCTCAACTTGAGTTTGTCTGAGGTTTTCTCCTGAACAGACTGAGGTTATGGATTTGGGGGAAGAATACCAGAGGTGGCATGCCCTTCTTGTTATATCATATCAGTGCGTTCATGGTATCCACATTGCTAATTACTAGGGATTTTAAAACCTTAATAATGTGGTGAAGGTGGTGCTTGTTACTATTTTTTCCTTTCCATGCTTTATTCCTTAGAGGCAAGTCACTAAGTTCAGACCATACTCAAGAGGAGGAGAATTAAGCTCCATATTTTAGAGGAGGCACATCAAAGAATTAGTGATTATATGTAAAAAGCACCACAGTCAGTAAATTTCGGGGGTGGGGGGGATATTTTGAGTCTATGGAAATATTATGCCCACTAATTTTAGCATTCATGGATGGATCTTGACTGTAGCAACCATTGCAGTGGTGTTTTAATGGTGATTTTCTACTCTCCCCATTCCTTCTACTTATATTAATTGGAATCCTTCTGTAGGAATATTTATTTCTCCTTGTAAATTTACTTATTTTTTCAATCATTTATTTCAGTATGAACTCATGGATATTTATTTTATTCTTTGGGTTACAATCCAAAGCTATTATTATTTATTATATTGCTCAAATTACTCCAGCTTTGGCCATTGAATATATATTATTGAAAGCCATTGTAGGCTGAGAACACAGTGTGAACATTAACTGGGTTGAGAGTATATTAGTTAGGGTTCTCTAGATAAACAGAATCAACAGGAAATATTCGTAAATATAAAATTTATAAAAGTGTCTCACATAACCATGGAAACACAGAGTCCAAAATCTGTAGGGCAGGCTGTGAAGCTGATGATTCTGATGGAGGGTCTGGATGAATTCCACAGGAAAGACTTGCCTGCCAAAGCAGGAAGGAAGATTGTCTCTTCTGAATCCTCCTTAAATTCAGAGGATTTCCAGTGATTAGATTAAGCATCACTCATTCTGGAAGACACTCCCCTTGGCTAATTACAAATGGAATCAGCAGTGGATGCAGCCGACATGATCATGATTTAATTCTACGAAATGTCTTCATAGCAACAGACAGACCAGCACTTGCCCAATCAGACAAACAGGTACCACCACTTGGCCAAGTTGACACATGAACCTGACCATGACAGTCTACCCCTTGTCAACTTAGCAGCTATACATATCACCTTAAACCATACCTAATTTCTAAATAAAAAACAATAAAACACACATTTTTTCTTTCACCTAACAATACTCAACTGTCCTGCATATAACCAGAAACACATTAAATCTCCCCAGAATAGGGTGCAAGTCCTTGGGTAATATTCATTCTTAAACTTGATATCTTACAACTTAAATAATGTAACATGAACAAAACAGCATTACAGTCCTCATTTCTATAACTGATTATGTGGTTGTACTTCATATTTATCACTACCTCCTTCCACTACACATTCCATGTTCCCTTTACCCTCACCAAGCACTTCAGCTGGCCGTGGTTCTTTGCCTAGTGGGGTGACCCAAACCTTCATTTCTGAAGTTTCAGAGACATTGGTAGTCCTGCCCGGATTTGGTTGTTGCAGTTTTCCATTGATTTTAATCACAGGACATGGTAGTACTAAAAGACGCCCTAGGGAATCGCCTATATTTCAGGAAAACTCTTCTTTACCTCCATTGTGTAGTTACAGCCCTATTTTCCCCTGATAGTCAGAGTCAATCACCCCAGACAATAATGTAATCCCCTTCTTGGCTTGTTGATCCAAGGGCATGAGTAGCCCAATGTGATCAGGTGGCAGTCTTAGACTCCAGTCAATGGAATCATTGTTGTTTCTCCTGGTGGAAGCCCTCCCCCTTTTGTAACTAAAACCTGTAGACCAGCAGAGCTCAGGGTTGCAGGGACAGGAAGCAAACATTTTCCTAGTGGATCACTAGAGGTAATAGCAAGTGGTGTCATTCCATTTCCATCCCTTGGTTCCTGGACCCATGGATCCTGGCTATGTGAGAAACAGCACCATACATTGGACACTGATTCAGAGCATACACAGCATCCTAGAGAACATTACCCCAGCCCTTGAAGGTATTGCCACCTAGTTGGTACCGTAATTGAGTTTTCAAAAGGCCATTCCACTGTACTATCAATCCAGCTGCTTCTGGATGATGGGAAACATGGTAAGACCAGAGGATTCCGTGAGCATGTGCCCATTCCTGCACTTCATTTGCTGTGAAGTGTGTTCCTTAATCAGAAGCAATGCTATGTGGAATACCATGATGATGGATAAGACATTCTGTAAGCCCACGGATGGTAGTTTTGGCAGAAGCATTGTGTACAGGGAAAGCAAACCCATATCCAGAGTATGTGTCTATTCCAGTTAGAACAAATCGCTGCCCCTTCCATGAAGGGAGTGGTCCAATGTAATCAACCTGCCACCATGTAGCTGGCTGGTCACCTCAGGGAATGGTGTCATATCGGGGGTTGAGTATGGGTCTCCACTGCTGGCAGATTGGGAACTCATCAGTGGCTGTAGCCAGGTCAGCCTTGGTAAGTGGAAGTCCATGTTGCTGAGCCCATGTATAACCTCCATCCCTACCACCATGACCATTTTGTTCATGAGCCCATTGGGCAATGACAGGAGTTGCTGGGGAAAGGGGCTGATTGGTATCCACAGAATGGGTCATCTTATCCACTTGATTATTAAAACCTTCCTCAGCTGAAGTTACCCTCTGGTGTGCATTCACATGGGACACAAATATCTTCATGTTTTTAGCCCACTCAGAAAGGTCTATCCACATACCTCTTCCCCAGACCTCTTTGTCACCAATTTTCCAATTATGGTCTTTCCAAGTCCCTGACCATCCAACTAAACCATTAGCAACAGCCCATGAGTCAGTATACAAATGCGTAGTTTGTATACTGTTCTCCTTCCAAGCAAAATGAACAGCCAGGTGCATTGCTCAAAGTTCTGTCCACTGGGAGGATTTCCCCTCACACTGTCCTTCAAGAACACCACAGAAAGGGGTTGTAGTGCTGCAGCTGTCCAATTTCAGGTGGTACCTGCATATTGTGCTGAACCATCTGTAAACCAGGCCTGAGTTTTCTCTTCCTCAGTCAATTCACTGTAAGTAATTTCCCAAGAGGCCATAGCTCCGATCTGGGAAAGAGAAGGTAATGTGGCAGGAGTGGAGACCATTGGCATTTTGGCCACTTCCTCATGTAACTTACTTGTGCCTTCAGGACCTGCTCTGCACCTATCTTGTATATACCATTTCCATTTTATGATAGAGTGCTGCTGGACACTTTATGGCTTGGTGGGTCAGACAACACCCAGCTCATGATAGGCTACTCAGGTCTCATGGTAACTTGGTAGACCAAGGTTAAGCATTCAGTATCTACTAAGGCCCAGTAGCAGGTCAAAAACTGTTTCTCAAAAGGAGAGTAGTTGTCTATAAAGATGGTAAGGCTTTGCTCTAAAATCCTAAGGGTCTACATTGTGATTCTCCTATAGGGGCCTGCCAAAGGCTCCAAACAGCATCTCTATTTGCCACTGACACTTCCAGTACCATTGGATCTCCTGGATCATTTGGTCCAAGTGGCAGAGCAGCTTGTACAGCAGCCTGGACCTGTTGGAGAGCCTCCTCTTGTACAAGTCCCCACTCAAAATTATCAGCTTTTCTGGTCACTCGATAAATGGGCCAGAGTAACACACCCAAATGAGGAATATGTTGTCACCAAAATCCAAAGAGACCAACTAGGCATTGTGCCTCTTTTTTGGTCATAGGAGGGGCCAGATACAGCAACTTATCCTTCACCTTAGAAGGGATATCTCGACATGCCCACACCACTGGACTCCTAGAAATTTCACCTAGGTGGAAGGCACTTGTATTTTTGTTGGCTTTATCTCCCATCCTCTGACATGCAAATGCCTTACCAGTAAGTCTAGAGCTTACTTCTTGCTCACTAGGTCCAATCAACATGATATCATCAATATAATGGACCAGTGTGATGTGTTGTGGGAGGGAGAAATGATCAAGGTCCATGCGGACAAAATTATGACATAGGGCTGGAGGGTTGATATACCCCTGAGGTAGGACAGTGAAAGTGTATTGCTGACCTTGCCAGCTGAAAGCAAACTGTTTCTGGTGGTCCTTACCAATAGCTATTGAGAAAAAAGCATTTACCAGATCAATAGCTGCATACCAGGTACCAGGGGATGCATTGATTTGCTCAAGCAATGATATCACATCCGAAACAGCAGCTGCAATTGGAGTTACCACCTGGTTGAGCTTACAATAATCCATTGTCATCCTCCAAGGCCCATCTTTTTTCTGCACAGGCCAAATAGGAGAGTTGAATGGGGATGTGGTGGGAATCACCACCCCTGCATCCTTCAAGTCCTTAAGAGTGGCAGTAATCTCTGCAATCCCTCCAGGAATCTGATATTGCTTCTGATTCACTGTTTTGCTGGTGGGGCAGTTCTAGTGGCTTCCACTTGGCCTTTTCCACCATAATAGCCTTCACTGCACAAGTTAGAGAGCCAATGTGGAGATTCTGCCAGTTGCTTAGTGTGTCCATTCCAATTATACATTCTGGAACTGGGAAAATAACTACAGAATGGGTCCAGGGGCCCACTGGACCCACTGGACCCACTGTGAAATGGATCTGAGCTAAAACTCCATTGATTACCTGGCCTCCATAAGCTTCCACTCTGACTGGTGGACCAGAGTGACGTTTTGGGTCCCCTGGAATTAATGTCACTTCTGAGCCAGTGTCTAATAATCCCCAAAATATTTGATCATTTCCTTTTTGCCAATGCGCAGTTACCCTGGTAAAAGGCCATTGGTCTCCTTGGGGAAGGCTTGGAGGAAGATGAACAGTATAAATTTGTGGCAGTGTAACAGGGTTCTCCCCCAAAGGGACCTGACCTCCCCTTCATTCAAGGGGCTCTGGGTCTGTAAACCGTCTCAAGTTGGGAAATTGATTAAGGGACCATGACTCTATGTTTCTGTAATTCAGATTAGACCTCTGTTTACTTGACCTAGAGCTCTTGTTTATGCAGCTCAAACAAGAATTTAGTAGACTACCCATCTATTGTATTTCTAGGTATCCCATGATTTACTAGCCAATGCCACAAATCTCTGCAAGTCAGATTATTTTGACGCCTGCTTTGAGTTTGCTGTCTATTATAATAGCCACATCCACCCTGTCTTTGGTGATTAAGTGCTGCCACCTGGCTTCTGCCAACTTGGGATCTGGTCATCCCCATTGTGTTTAAGGATTCCAGCTCAGTGACAGTAGTTCCCACAGTAATATCTGACCTACAGAGAAGTACAACTACAGAACTCTTTAGGGATGATGGCACTAGTCCCACAAATTTATTTCCATTATTCTGGTAAAAGATGCATCCTCCAGATATTCCTGGGATGTAAGAGCAGACTTTGCATGATAAATCCACTCTAACATGCCAATCTCTCTGAGCCTCTGGATCCCCTCATCAACATTATACCAGGGCAGTTCTGGCATTTCAACCTCAGGTAATGTTGGCTACCTTTTGATCCATGTTTCAACCAAACATCCAAACAAACTGATAATGCCTTTTGTAGCCCCTAGAGCTATAACATTGAGAGCAGAATCTCTGCTTAGTGGGCCCATATCAATAAATTCAGCCTGATCCAGCCTTATATTCCTCCCACCATTATCCCACACCCTTAAAATCCATTGCCACACATATTCCTCTGATTTCTGTCTATATAAGTTGGAAAACTCACACAGTTCTTTTGGAGTATAATGTACCTCCTTATGTGTGATACTTTGTACCTCACCTTTAGGGGCCTGTTGGGACTTTAGTCTAGTTATAGGTCTGGAAGAAATGAGGGGTGGTGGAGGTGGGTCATGAAATTAATTACAAATATATTCCAAGCCATTTGCTTTAGGGCCTTCTTTTGAAGTTTCATCTGGTAAAACAGGATTAATCACTCTAGGGCTAATCCCTTCATGTGGAGGTTGGATGGCCAATGCCTCAAGGCAGGCTGGAGGTGGGGTGGCTGTGTCCTCAGGGCAGACTATTACAGGGTTGTCTAAAGAAGACTCAGCATGACCTAAGGTTTCAAGCTCGCCCCCAACATCATTATCAGTCCATGTGTTGCCATCCCATTTTTCAGGGTCCCACTCCTTTCCAATCAATGCCCTCAATTTAATGGCAGACACCATGCAAGATTGAGATTTCAGTTTATGTTGTTGAGTTGCTACTCTAACAATAAGATTCTGAGTCTGATTTTCATAGATCTCAAGTCTATGGCTACAGGAAATGAGATTTTCCTTCAGGACATTTATAGAAATGTCTACATCTGCTAGACAGCTCTTAAGCTTCTCATTTGAAGCCTTAAGCCCATCCCTTTCACTCATTAATATATCCAGTGTATCTAACAATAACCAACCAACATCTCTATACCTCTTATTTCCATAAAACTCTGTAAAGGTGTCAAAAGCATTATCCCCCAGAGTCTGGCTTCGTACAAGCAAAGCATTAGGAGAATCGAATGTTGATATTTTGACTATCTCTTTTGCCAACTCACTCCATGGATTGGCAGTGTCATTCTGATTATGGGAATCAGAGTCCTTAATGTCTTTTAGTCTAGTCAGTGTAGAAAACCATCATAAAAACCTATTTTTAAGATTCTGTTTCTTAAGAACTACTCCTGGTACAAAGTTGTATAAGTTAGGGTCCTCTAGAGAAACAGAATCAACAGGAAATATTTGTAAATATAAAATTTATTAAAGTGTCTCATGTAACCAGGGAACATAGCATCCAAAATCTGTAGGGCAGGCTGTGAAGCTGATGATTCCGATGGAGGATCTGGACGAATGCCACAGGAGAGGTTCACCAGCTGAAGAAGGAATAGAGCCTGTCTCTTCTGAATCCTCCTTAAAAGGCTTCCAGTGATTAGATTAAGCATCACTCATTAAAGAAGACACTCCCTTTGGCTAATTACAAATGGAATCAGCTGTGGATGCAGCCGATGTGAGCATGATTTAATTCTATGAAATGTCATCATAGCAACAGAGAGGCCAGCCAGCACTTGCCCAACCAGACAAACATATACCACCACTTGGCCAAGTTGACACATGAACCTGACCATGACAGGGAGGCACAAAGGGGATCACAGAACGAAGTTTAGGCTCCGATACAAGTGGCAGGAGATGGGGGAAATGAGGGTGACAAACATGGTCTAGGAGACCATTGGGGCCAGTGTTGGAAAGGAGGCCACAAACAGCCAAGCACAGCAAGTAATGAATCATTGGGCCATTTAAATGGAGACTGCCTATGTACTTGTTTGGGATTCTGCTGAGTAAAGTGTGATGTGAGGGACTAATTGGAGTTTTCTTCAGTACCTGTGAAATCTTTCTCATTCCTGCAAGGGATATTTCTAACCACATTTTTTGATAAGGATCAGATTCTTATTGATTTTACTAAAGTTGCTTTATACTTCATAAGGCTCATGTTCAACAGGAACCAGGCCCCATTTAGGCTATAGAGAAAGTAATTTGATTTCTGTGTGTTTGTTTGTTATCATTTGACTGCTCTTTCCCATTCACGGAGAATCAGCAGGGTGTTGTTGTGCCTCAGTGCTTCGGGAAGCCTTGCTTCCCATTGTGCAGGCTTATCATTGAACTGCTCGTCAGTGACTGGGATGAAGAGGACTTTGCTGCTGGCTGGCTGTAGGAACTTGGGCAGCTTTTTCCCTACTCTGAACCTGTTTCTTTAGCTCTGAAATGGAACTAATCTGCCTACCTCACAGGTTTGTTATGAGAAATGAATATGGTAAGTTTTTAAAAAGTTACCTTGCACAATGCTTGGCTTATTTTAGGAACTCATGAAATGCTATTAGAATTAGACTACACCTGAGAGGGTCCGTGAAGGGTTGTGTGGTCTGTCCCTCTGCTTATAGACAAGGGAGTGCCCCCAGCATTCAGGCTTTTGTATTTTCTCTTGAACATTTCAAAAATTTGGATTCTGCAATCATCTTCAGTAGTGTTGAGAACCTTTATGCTAGGCAGTATATGATTTGTGTGCACTACAAAGATGAATATGTATGTCTCAACCACCAAAGGGCTTACAAAATTTTAGGGGATATAGCTGTGCAAAGGGAATTAAACTTTAGTGTATTAAGTGCTGTCCTAGGTACATGAACAAAGTAATGTGAGAATGGTGCAAAAGACACAAATTGACTCTGCTAGAGCTAGGAAAAGCTTCAAGAGAAATCAACGTTTGAGCTAGGCCTCTATCCCAAATAGAAGTTTGCTAGGATACAGTGTATATGTGCACATGTATGCCTGTGTGTGTGCTTATGTGTTTGGGGAGGAGAGGGTGGTGGTGGTGGCGTTCCAGGCAAAGTGAACAGCATGATTCCACAAAGGCATGGAATCATGAACAAGCATTACAATAACCAGCTTAGTCTGTACGGTGAATGAGATGGGGTAGGAGAATCACAGAGGGGAGGTAGGACATGGGACTGGAGAGGTAAATTGGAGCCATGCTAAGGAATTAATACTCTGTTCTATTGAATAAGGAAGTTATATAACCAGTCTGCATTTTATAAAATTACTTTTGCAGCAGCTTGAAAGATCAGTCAGTGGTGAGAGAGCTGAAAGTTGTGAGTAAGTCATTGTTATAGGCCTAGTGAGAAAAGACAAGGGCTGGCATGAGGCTGTGACTGTGGAAATGAGAAGATGGAAACAGCTATCCAGAGGCATATGGCAGAACTTCAATGGAGGAAGAAAGAAAAAGGATGAGCTGAAGATTGCCCTGATGGCTGAATGGATAGCATACTATGCATATCTGAGGTAGAGTAGAATACACATTTTTTAGTTTCTTGCTAAATGTAATGCTCTTATAGGCACTTGGGCTACAAAGAGAAAACACACAGTCCTCTCCCTGAAAGAATTTACTACCTGTTTTAGTTTCTAAAGTGCTAAAACAAATACCATATTTGGTGTCGTGAAGCTAATATGTACCCCCAAAACACAAGTTATTAAATCTAATCCATTCTTGTGGATGTAAACAAAAAGGGCCTTGCCTTTTGATGAGTTTACTTCAGTTAGGGTGTGACCCACCTCAATCAGGATGGGTCTTAATCCTTTTACTGGAGTCTTTTATAAATGGGATAGAGAGAGAAAGGAGGAAAAAGGGAGGGAGGAAGAGAGACGGAGAGGGCGATGGAGAGGGAGAGGGAGAAGGAGAAGGAGAGGGAGAGAGAGTGAGCATGCATGCTTCACAGAGGCAAGAAGCTGAAAGAGAAGGGAGAGACCAGCAGACATCTCCATATGCGTTGCCATGGAGCAGAGGAGTCAAGGATTGCTGGCAGCTAGTCTTTGGGAAGAAAGTATTGCCTTGATGATGCCTTGATTTGGACATTTTTCTTAGCCTTAAAACTGTAAGCTAATGAATTCCCATTGTTAGGCCAACCCATTTCATGGTATCTGCTTTCAGCAGCCTGGCAAATTAAAACACCATACAATAGGTTGACTTAACAATAGGAATTTATTGGCTTATGTTTTCAGAGGCTAGAAGGCTTACTTCCTCCCAGGATTGGTATCTGCAGGATGACAAGTCCTTGGGGTTCCTTGGCTTTTCTGTTACATTGCAATGAATATGATAGCATCTTCTCCTTTTTCTTCTGGGTTCCATTGACTTCCAACTTCTGGCTGCTTCCTGTGGCTTCTCTCTCTCCCAGTCTGTCTAAATTTCATTCTGTTTGCAAAGGTCTCCAGTAATCTGGATGAAAGCCCAACCTGATTCAGTTAGGCCATACCTTAACTAAAATAACATCTTGAAGAGATTCTATTTACAATAGGCCATAACCACAGGAACATGCCTTTCGTAGGGAACATGATCCTAACAGCACCCTGGCAAATAGACAGATATGCAAAAAAACCAACCACTCAGCAAAATCCCCACCAATAACAGGATGATTGTGTTCTAAATTCTGTGGAAAATAAACATTCAAATCAGTCCAGGGATGTAGGAGAAGATTCCACAGAGGAGGTGTCATCTGAGTTGTGAGTGAAAAGATGAATAGGTAATTGCTAGGAGTCAAGAGGGAAGTGAACACCCCATGGTAATGGAGGAGTATTTGCATAGACAAGAAAGTGATGAAGTAATATGGTTTTTGAAGGAAACTGCTTGTTTCCTTATTAGATGATAAGTGGGCATTATATCTCCAGACTGAGTGGTAGGAGAGAGAACAGGAGAAGCAGGAGGAGTGGTGGTGAGAAATAATTTACACTGGGGTAAAGAAGTACAGATAGCAAATCTGGATTGTTCTTTCTAAAAGCTGAGCAAGACACGGAAGGTATGGAAAGAAAGTGACAGGTTTTGGGGGAAATAAATTGATGGGGAGAAAGAAATAAAATTAATTTGGGCCAGTTCTGTTCAGTAACCTCTGGGATTCTTACTAGACACTGAAACAGACATCTCCATTTTCACCTTCCTTACATTTTATCACAACCAGAGTGCTTGGAAAAATCTACTTGGCTTACAGCAGTCTACAGAGTACTATAGATTTGTAGTGGTAACATCAATTCCCATCCTTAGCTCCTCACCCCTTCTCGTTGGAGGATGATCTGGGCATGGTGGTAGGGGTGGGAAAGACTGGGATTATTTAAGTAAATATCTAAGTACTGTTGTCTAAGCTAAATAGTCATACTTTCCTTTTATCTTGCACACTGGTTGTACTTTCCAATCTTTTATTCATTTGGATCTTATCCCCCCTCACCCCAATACTACCTATTTCCTGTCCCATCTCCTTTTCCACACCACTGAAGTGTAGAACTTTCAAGGGAAAGGGGATAATATTTTCACTCTGTTGGGGATTGAATCATGTTCGCCACAAAGGGCATGTTTAGTCCCAAGTCCTGGTCCTGTGGGTATGAACCCCTTTGTAAATAGGACCTTTGAAGATGTTATTAGTTAAGGTGTTGCCCAAACCGAATGAAAGTGGGCCCTATTCCAATATGGCTGAAATCTTTATAAGCAAAGGAAATCAGACTCAGAAAGAGAAGCCACGATGGAGCCAGAAGTCAATGAAACCAAGAGGAGAAAGTAGAAGCAGCAACCATGAGCATTACCATATGATGGAAAAGCCAAAGAACCCCATTGATTGCTAGCCAACCAGAAGATACCCCAGGAGGAAGCAAGCTTTCTAGCTTCTGAAACTGTGAGCCAATAAATTCCTGTTCTTATGCCAACCGATTGTATATTTGTTTTAGCAACTAAGAAACTAAAACACATTCCAAAGAAGAAATGAGGAGTGGCCTTCTTGAAACACTTCCCACAACTTGTATTTCAGAGCTCCCATTTGGGAAAACTACTTTAGATATTAATTGACAGCATGTAAAGCAAATCATGACAGTTACATTGGGGTTCCAGTCAGAATGCTTCTGTTTTATTTGTTGACAACAGGTAGGTTTAGGTTGTCAGAGAGCTTGAACTCTGGAATTAGCTATTTAATTCATAAGCCGAGTTAATGGAATTTTAAAGAATATTAGAATGAAGGAGTAGCTTAGAAATTATCTAGATCTAGACCCCTTACTTATACATGTGAAATCTGATACTCTTATAGCCATTTGTCCAAGTTAGCTTAGCAGGTTAGAGTCCAAAAAAGGGCTGTACCAAGTCTAAACCCAGGCTCCCTGGCTCTGCTCGACACGTGGCTGTGCTACAGGTGGCAGTACACAGCGCCGGGTTCTCTAATTGCTTCCTGCATTGCTCTTATTGCTTCCTTGACTAAGCATGCTACAGGGTGGCAGTACGTGTGTCAAGTGAGTCATCTTGGGACCATAAAATTACTTATCTAATGATTAAGTTATAAGAGAAGAGAGAGAGAGAAAGAGGTTCTCTAGACGGGAGTTTCCTGCTGCCCAGAAGGCATTTCTACAGTGCTTCTTCCTGCTGGGAACTAGGTTCCCCCACTTTGTGGAGCACTCACAGGGATGAACACCTGATATCAAGGGTGTCTGCTGTCTCCCCAGGACTGTCTGACCATCACAGAACGTGTCAGGTTTTCCTTTGGAACTGATCATATGATGTGCACCTTGTATGGTCAGTTAACTCTCTAGACTACTGATCCTGATCCTTTTCTGCCTTTGTAATTTCCTGGGAACAGCTTTCCCCAGCTGCCCTGGGGCCAGGGACCCCACTTTCTCCTGTAACCTCCCATAAGCCCTACTTCTGGAGCACTTTACAAGACCAACTGTCAGGAGGATCTCTCTGCCATCAGGCCATCCTTCTGGTCAGCCTTCCCCCGTCCTCTCAGCAGCCATTCCAGACTTTTATTTCTTGCCACAAACACATCAGTGCTACCATGCCTACATCTTGGGGGAAGATGGTACCCCGGCTTTACCAAGAACTTGTTGATCAGAGAATGCCTCAGCTTCCTGGCCCCCTTTTACTTCCATTTGCATTTCCTCCTTCATCAGGGAAAGGTGTCCCTGCCCTGTCCCAGTTAGTCCACCCTCTTCTATTCTTGGAGGTCCTTGCCCAATTGTCAGCCTCTCTCTACTCCCTGTATCTTCAAACCTCCCTTTCTCTTCATTGGCATTTTTCTTTAGGATATAAACACCCTCAAAATCTCTCTCATTCAAATAGACAAATATATAAACAAAACCACACACATCAGACAACAATCCATTTGTTTTGGTGTCCCTCCACCCTCATTTTAGCTCTCCTGCCCACCCCTGCATGGCCCTCACTCTGCAGCCTCTCCTGCTCTTGCCCAGGCTCAGTAGCCTGAAGCCTGAGTAACAGACTTCATTATTTAACAGGCTAGCATATCCTTCACTTGGGGTGCTACCCATTGCACTAAAGTTGATACTGAGATCCCCAGGAGTTAATTCTCTGTGGGTCAGTCCCTTCTGGGGTCAAAGACCCTTCCAGGGGCGTTTCAGAGTTGAGCTGGCTGAAAGCTTGTCTCCTACAGCACCCAGTGGCAGGTAATGACTGCCGGTGGCAAGGTGGGGTGGGAAGTGGCTGTGATCCTTGGCAGATATCCTTTGACTTCAGTCCAAGGTCTTTAGAAACCAATGTGAGAGCAAGAGAATCTGTCCTGAGAATCAAACCCTCTAATTTGGGGCATGGGTTATCTTTAAGTGGCCTTGCATATTTAATCTCTTGCTGCTTTTTTTTTTTTCCCAATTAATGAATGAAATTTTTCTCCCTTTTTCAGGAGAAAATTATACATTAATTAATTGTACATTTGGATTTTAAAATGTGGCAGTGCGTGTGTACACGTTGCGGTTTTGGGGTAGAGAGAAGTGTTGATTGCCAAAGCCATAAAAAGCATTTCCACTTGTGTTTAATTCAACCAAGCTTTTTTTTTAATCACTTAATATCTTTCTTCATTTCTAAAATGGAGGACTAGGTGGCAGGTTATCAAAATAATAGCATAATTTAAATTAAAATAATTCAAGTTAAAAAAAATTATTTGAAAATTTCCAAAATTTACAAACCCTTTATACCCATCAAGCAAATTCCTTCCCCTACCTCCTATTCCCTGATAACCTCTAATCTTTCTGTCTCCATGATTTTGCTATTTCTGGTTAGTTTATATATGTGAAATAATAGTATTTGTCCTTATATGCTCTGCTTATTTTACTTGGCATGTTATTTTCAAGGTTCATTTATGTTGTAGGCATGTTTCAGAACTTCATTCCTTCTTACTGCCAAATAATATTCTTTTGTGGGTATTTTTGCACATTTTATTTATCCATTTATCTGCTTATGGACACTTGGGTTCTTTCCACTTTTTGGCTATTGTGAATAATGCTATGAACTGTTTAGTCAAGCTTTTAATTATGAAATTGAGGTGTTCAAATCTCAGACTTGTCCCTAAGAGAGAAAAGGGTACTTGTACAAGGTCATAGCACAGTTGAGAGGACAGGGCGAAAGAAGTTCCAGGGCCCATATAAGGGTGCTTTACAGACTAGCCTGCCTTCCTCTTCACACAGCTCCAGGATACATCCTTGAAAGGAGCTCACATGGCAGCCAAACATCAGAGCATGATGAGATTCCCTGATGTGGGCTGCTCCAACTCAAACAGTGAATTATTCAGAAGGTCTTTTGGGAGCCCTCCTGGGAACAGCAGTCCCACTACCTTGGGACAGGCTCCAGTGAATGAGAGAGCCCAACCACTCTCCAGACTTTGCAACCAGAAATTTCTTTCCTGCCCCTCTAAGTCAAGGAAACATTAACCTCCAATACACAGATCAGTGTCGGTGGTTTAAGTGGTCAGTAGTGTTCATGCTCATGGAATTAAGAAGTTGCAAACTCCATCTCCCTGCTTGTTTGTTTTTTAATTATTAATTGTTCAGGGCCTAGGTCTATCAATATAAGCTTTATCAGTTAGTGTGTTTAGTGAAAAAAAATCAGGTCTTTATTTTCACCAGGAATTGAAGTGATCAGATTTTTCCTCTTCTTTCTCTTTATTAAAACTTGACTATTGTATTCAATATCTACTTACATATTTTTATTACATTTTAAAACAGGAATGGATTGCCATCAACCACATTTTTATTTTATTTTACCAGTGACTATATCATAACTTAGTATCCTCCTCATTAAGTCTTACCTTTTTTCGACTTGACTCTCATCTAGTTTTCTTCAGTGTGGAATGAGGGCAGGGATGGATTCTCAGCCATTTCAGTGAAGCATGCATTGAAACCTTTTTTGGACTTCCCTGCCAGTCTGGCCAAGCTGCTTAGGTACTTCAATCTCTACTACTTCTCTGCTACTTACTATGAAAAATAGTCTAGTCCAATCTTACATCCACACCAAGTCACAATTTAATCTATTACAAATACCTCTGGAGACAGGAAACTCAGTGCCTCACTTACAACACAATTATTTTCAGATAGCACTGGCTACTAAAAAGCCCACAACTGTGTCCTTCTAAATTCCTTCAATTGGTCCCCTCAGGGCTATACAAAACATATTTAATCTTTCTTCTAGAAATTTCATGGTTGTTCTCAGTTCCTTCATTTCCTTCTTCCCTCTTTCCCTCCGTACCTTCTTCCTTCTCTCCCTCTCTCTTTCCTACGTTGAATATCTGTTTCTGGTTTGCTGTCTGCTAACCTCAAGATTGCTTTTCTCTGAGCAAGCAGAAGCTATGTTTCCATTAACATATGGTATTTGGTCTGAACATAATCCATTGCAGAGTAAAGCAGAATAATCATCCATTTTGTCTTTATTCTATACTTTTAAGATCACATGAACTTATTTTCAATTAATTCAACAGTTATTTATTAATTACATCCCATGTTGCAGATATTGTGCTAGGTACCTGGAGGCTGGGAGTTTAAGTGCTTTTATGGAGCAAACAGATTAGCAGAGAGAAAGAGAGAGACCCAAAATAGTGAACTTAAAAGTGTGACAAGTGTTAGCATAGGAGGGGCACAGGCTGAGTGTGGACATACATTGTAGAAAGACCTTTCCCAGCAAGAAGATTAGGGAGCACCACCCAGAGAAAATGATTTCAGATCTGAACCCTATAGGAATTTGGAAGGAGATAAGAGGCATGAGGGAGGTGAAAATAGGGAAAGAAGGTGAATGCATCAAGCAGAAGGAAGAACATATGCAAAGATCTGGAGGCAAGTAAGGGATTGAATACAGTACCATCTGACTGAAGATGAGACTGTGAAGGGGAGAAGGCAGAGATGAAGTTGGAGACATAGGTAAGGCTCAAGCCATAGGGCCCCTAAAAGCTGATCATTCAGTACATGTTTGAATTGCACTGTTCTGTGTCTAAGCACTGTTCTGGGCACTGGGGTTAAAGCAGTTAACAAAACAGACAAAAATCCATGCCCTCCTGGAACTTATATTTTAATGGATATTAAGAAGTTAAAAAGCCATGTCATAGAAGTTTGTATTTTAATTTATTGTCAGGGGGAAGCTGCTGAAGGGATTAGGTAGGGAGCAATGTGGTTAGAATAATGCTGTTTAATGTTAGACTTATAATATCAATTATAGACATAATTTCACTTTTAAAAATGAAAGGAGCATAGCTGGGCAACACAGGACTGACAAGTACCCTTTTAAAGTATGGAGAAAGGACTGGAAGGAAGCAAGACTGCAGAGACTAGAGGCATTGCAGAGTCAGCCAGGACTGATACCCAGGTGTGCAGTGAGGTGGTAGAGGGACGTGGATGGGTCTGAGAAGCACTTAGAGTGAGAGAGTGGATGTGCAAATAGGCAAAGCACAGTTGATGCCACATGGCACCAAAAGCCTCTTTTCAGTCTGATAAGGACACAGAAACCAGTAAATGTTAGACAAGGTCATTGGATCTGTAGTGGTTTCCTGTTATCCTATCATCTTGTGATCCTATCCACATCACAGCAACTTTGTCAAAACTCTTGGTGAAATCTAGATAGACATACCTGTTGATTACATTTTCCTGAATGGCTTGTCCAGTGAATCTGTTTAAAAATAAAGGGGTAGATTTGGTTAATAAGTCTCATATGACTTATTCATAAGAAACATCCTCCTGATAGTGGGATCACTGCTTCCTTTCCTAACTGATCAAGTGCTGACATGGTTTAATGCAGGATATGTTTATTGACTTGAATTAAAGAGACTTTTCCTCAACAGGTGAGGGAGAGAGCAATCTGTTGTAAGAATTGAGCTTATCCATTTAGTAGTTTACTTGTTCTAAACGTAAATAATGATTTTTTTTTGGTTCTCAATCTTTTTTTTTTTTTTAACAAATGTATAATGTCTCTTTAAATCATAACCTATCTAACACAGTTTAACATTAGGACCACTATTGCTAGTCCAGTATGTTTTGTTCTACTTTAGCTACAAAGCATACGATGCATGAAATTTGCAGGACAGGGTAGAAAATTCAGAAACATCTGTCATTCATCAGGAGGGGAACTAGGTGAAAGAGTGAAAGACTACGGATAAATCAGCACAAACCAGCAACTGCTGTTGGGGAATAAACTTGGTGCCTTCCCTCAGGGGAGTAGGCATCACCTTCTCACAGAAGGGAGAGACTTCCTGGTCCTTGGCCACTATCAATTTGTGCCTTATAAGGTTGATAAAATTGATCTCCTGGTGTTCTAGATTGTTAGAAGGAATACCTATAAAAATTATTGTCAAACAAGCTGGATATTCCATGTGTTATTTAAATGCTTAACAACCAGAAGTGGACTCAAATACTAGATGTTTGAGTCCTTACAAACAAGATCTGTTGTTGACAGTGTGTGATCATTAGCTGAGCTCTGCAGCATCTCTAATTGCACAATCCTGAGGCTTAGCCCCAAATGATTGTGGGGAAGAAACCAGGGTCTCTGTGGCTGATGAAATAGAAGAAGGACTGAGTAACTTCATAAAATACATCTTTTACTTCACTGTGAATGATGAGCGGATGTTTCTCCTGAAGCTAAGGCTTATTTCTCTTGCAAAGGCTCTCAAAGGTCAACAAAGAGTAAATGGTTAAAGATCTGTTTGGCTTTTATATTTTCTAGGTTTGCTGGCATACAAAGACTCAGGCAGATTTTAATAGTGGAGGGACCTCCCTCATTTTTTGTATATCATCTATAATTGCA
Organism: Myrmecophaga tridactyla; assembly: GCA_004026745.1. NCBI lineage: Eukaryota > Metazoa > Chordata > Mammalia > Pilosa > Myrmecophagidae > Myrmecophaga > Myrmecophaga tridactyla. The sequence continues at coordinate 44,198 of PVIY010000953.1, forward strand.
TCCTCTTTCCTTGTGTAAGAGAAAGAGCAGTGACTCATGATGACTCTTCCTTTTAGTTTCAGCTTATCCCTGAAGATGCAATTGAGTCAACAAATCATCTGTTTAAATTCGCTCTGGTTGATTCCTTCTTTAGGGAAGCTATTTGCTATTTTAACCAGTAATAATCAGGGAAGTTATATGCTATTTTAAACAATAATATTGAGAAGTGGAGGGGTATATATTAAATAACAGAAAAAGAACTCCAGAAAAATGAAAATGAACCATCGAGGTCCTAAAAATAAATGCTGGTCTGTTTTTTTATTCACCTAAAAGAAGCAAAAAATACAAGGAAATGCAAGCCATAACCCCCACTCCTAATGAATTTATATGGAATTTAGAGAGACAGAACATGCACGTGTAAAAATTCACCCGAAAATCTTTTCTGAGAAAAGGAAAGAATAGATAAATGAAATGTATATATAAATATTACTATTCATGTTTATTTAATTATTGAAAAAAGTGATTATATAAAAATTAGTGCCATTGGCCTTCAGGTGAGGGAAAGATCATGGTGGTTTGAAATTGGTGAGGAAAGTTTCCTGAAAAGGGTAGAACTTTCATTGTTTTCTGAATGATGAGCTAATAAAAGCAAGTCAGGAAAAGGCAGGAGGATATTATAAATGTGGAGAATAGAAGGAAGTAAGGCACAATTTAGGGTCAGAGATCTTGATTTAAGTTCTGAGTGGAAGTTCCTTGGGCAAGTCACTTATCTGATTTGAGGCTGAGATTGCCTCATCTGCAAGAGGAGATTATTCCTCTTTTCTTTTTGTTTCTCCCTTTCCTTCCCTCTTTCTTTTTCCACTTGCCCTCCCTCCCTCCCTTCCTTTCTCTTTTTTCTTCTTGCTTTCTTTTCTTCCTTTCAGCATATACTTGCCATATACCTTCCTTGTTCCAGGTTTTGTGCAATGCCCTTGGGATATAGACTGTCCCTTACTTGTAGAGGAAATAAACAAGTACATGACCATATAGAATGATGCACATGGCTCTAAGGAGGCAGAATGAGGGAGCAGGGAAGTTGATGTGTGAGTCCAAATGGCAACTGCTTTATAAATGCTAACTGTTTATTAATTTAACTTAAAAAGATCTCATGGATCTGTTGTGGACTTCTGTGACTTTAGAGGAATTCTGACTTATTGTTGAAAAGCTGTGTAAGGAAATCCACCATAAGCAGGCAAAGGAAGGATTTTTTTAGCTTAGCGGACCTTGGATCAATGTAAATTCAGTGCCTCAGATATAGTGTTGGGAAGGGATAAAAGTGCTAGTCATCCAAATCAAGTGCCGTGACAATGAACAGTCACATTTTTCATCAGAGTAAAACTTCTTTGTAATAAATGCAATTGGTAAAACTCATATTTCTGATGTTTGGGAAGTGGAGAAAATGGCAAGACTTAGGTTTTTGGACTAAAGACCTAGATTATTAATCAACAAGAATTATTTGGGGACACAGTAGTAGAAAGATTAGAAAACTCCAGAACAAAAGGATGAAAAGGTATAGACAATTTTCATCTCTGGATCTTTTTTGTTGTACATGCATGGAGTCAGGGGAGGGAGGTTGATTTTGGGTAATTTTTGGAGGCTATTTTGTATGGGAATAAAAAGGTAATGAAGTGAGAAGTTGAAGTGTTTTTGCTCTTTGTTGCCTGTTAAGTTTCAGGGAAAGATGAGAATGTTAGATGTGAACTTTGGTAGAAATTCTGAAGAACTTTTCAAGATTTTAGAGTCTGATGGTTCTAGTTCTTTATAATATAAAATCTCAATAGAGAACATAGCTTTTTGGTATACAGTCATTTTTAGCATTTATAGAAATAGATCAAGTATCAACTAGTCATCTCTAAATGAGCTTTTCTTCAGTACATGTTGATGTAAAAGTCTTCATTGGAAGAAAAACCCATACTCTGTAATTATAGAAGTAAGAGTTGAAATGTATGTGACCCATTTGGAACAACAACTGTACATGCTGATATCAGATCATCCATGGGTAAAGATGAGAGATAATGAGAGCACATGGTATATGGAATGGAGGTCAGACAGATTGCCACTGAGTGAAGTAAAAGACCCAGAGAAAGCAATTTACAACTTTGAAGAAGCTGCAGCAAACTCTTAGTCTGGTGCTCAGTTTAACTTAGAAACTTATTTTGGGGGCCTAGATACCAGGGTAGGTATTTTGGATACAAAGATTGGGAAACATAGTCACTCAAGAAACCCCCAATTCAGTTGGGAAAAACAAACACATAAGCACCGATAAGAAGGGGGCAGGGGGTGGGGAGCAGGGCTAGAGAAGGAACTAGGCCTCAGATAGACAGATATTATTTATTAAGTATTCACTATGTTCCATTAATTACTAGTGGATTACACTCATAGCCTCATTGAAACTTCATTACAACCTTATTTTATAGACGGGGAAATGAGGAAACTCAGGAACAGAAAGGTCAAGTAATTTGCTCATGTTTCACAGTGAATTAGTGGCAGGGCTAGTTTTTAAACTAAAGTCACTTTAACTTGCCTGTGATGATGACCAATGAAAGAGGGAGTTTCAAGGAGAGAGTAGTCAGCAGGTCACAGTCCCCTACATCTGACCCTAATCTACCTTTCCAACCTTGTCTTCTACTTACCTTTTACTGACTTGAGTCTGGTCAACTTGAAATGTTCTATGTCTTCTGCACAAACTCCATCTACTAGGGCTTCCCATAGAGTTTGTTGGGATCAGTAGTTACATGATAAAAAAGAAAGGTGTTCTATGTTCAAATTAGTTTGAAAAATGCTACCAACTCTATGTGTTTTCCTCTTGGAAATTTACAATTTGCATCAGCCCATCAAAGGTACTGGCAAGCCCTGCAGTAAAGAAATCTATTTTTACTTTTTCTACCAAGTGTTTCCCAAGTTTATTTGAGCTTATTTGTTCTTGGGACCTCCCCATTTCCTCATTGAACATCTATGAACTTCCCTTAGAACTAGGGTTCTGAGACCCTCCAAATGACATATGAATGTACTTTTATGCAGTTGGTTTTAAGTGCTTTTTCTGCCACTCACTTCTGATGGTCCACAGAACACATTCTTTCTATAGTATCACTTTCATGCTCTCTATCACTTCTGGGGCCCCAAGAGTCCATGACTATTTTATTTTTTGGTTCTTACATATGACCTAGCATCATGCCTCTCACATAGCAATTGTTGAGTGTTTCTTGAAAAAATCAATAAAATGTACACAACTCTGAAGAAATTAGTATTTTTTCTTTTAAATAAATCTAAGTTCTCTATTAAAGAACTCATCTGGTTCAAAACATGGAGGTAAAAATAAACTCAAATAGGCTCTATTCGAGAATAAAGAGAACATTATGTTTTCCGTTTCTGTTCGGTTTCACTTGTTTGTTTTGGGTGCAGTTGAGGAATAGACTAAGGAAACATAACATTTTAGTCATTTCTGCACATAGATATGCTACTAGGTCTTGGACATCACTTTTCTTGAGAGGTTTCTGGTCTTATAATTTAAAGTCAGACTTGGATTTCTTAGCTAATTCAATGCATGTCTATACCCTTTGAACATTTCTTCATGGTTTGATAAAATTATTTATCTTGCTCAATCTGACTTACTGTTGGTAGCAGTCTCACTGGTTTCATTATTTCATTTGGGAGTCTTTATATATGGGATTTAATCAAATGTGATCTTGTGTCTGATCTTTTTCTCATTTGAGTTAAATAACATATTCAGCTATCCCCTCCTTTGTTTTCCCTGTGGAAATAAAAGAGAGCCTTTTCTGACTCCCTCCCACACTCTTTCCATCCTGATGTGGCTCACAACTCCCACATGTGGCTAAGTCATATAGAAGTATGTGTGTGTACAGGGTGTGGGGTGGGGAGGGTACTCTCCCTGGGTGAGTCATTCCCAGGGAAACAGACCAGCCACAAGCACAGGCAGCCATAGGAGCATGGAGAGTCAGAGGAAAGGCATCATTTGAATGAAATGGCTGCTGTCCTCCTACATGGACACCGATGCCACCTGCATTCAGGTTTTTTTTTTTTTATTGATTTGTGAAGTGGATGTCCTACCTCTGGAGCAGAACACCATAATCTTTGTGAGTTTAGAGGTCTCTATAGAAGAGCTCATGACACTTGTTTAAGAGCACCCGATTAATCATAATTATTGTCTTAGAATGAATTTTTTTTAATAGAGAAAGCAAACCCTACTTGGAGCATATTTTCTTATTTTTAGAGTCTGTTACATGCCATAATGATTAAGTTATTATTTGGATATGCATATATCAATGTGGTGGTGGTGCATTGATAATCCTGATGCCATGAAGCAGTGAGGATGGTGGCCACTGATACCAAAAATTCTGACTTCATTATATTAAATAATTTGCATTTTGGGAGAAGAAGAGAGTCCTGAGAATCAGATCTGGCTATGTGCATAATAAAAGATCAGTATATCATTAAGAAAAATTCTCCTCATTTTCCATAGTGACATTATGGGCATGCAAATAAAATGGTAATGTTTTGCACAATGTGACAAAATTTTATTGTTATGGCCATCATAACATTTACAGAGAAGATTAACTTTTAGTTTTTTATTAACCGATCAGAATCAAGCTCATGTTTTGAAGTCAGCAATTTGGAGCAGACTCACTCCAGGAACATGCTTCTTTTTCTTTAAAGCAGTTTTATTGAGATATATTCACATGCTATACCATACAATCCATCCAAGGTGTACAATCAATAGCTTTTAGTGTAATCACAGAGTTATGCATTTATTTTTGCAGTCTATTTTAGAACATTTTCATTCTCCAAAAAGAAAAACCCCATACCCCCTAGCAGTTACCTCTGAATCCCACTATCCTTCCCCAGCCCCATATAACCACTGATCTGTTTCTGTCTCTATAGATTTATTTGTATTTAAAGAATATGAAAATATTATCGTTAAATATAGTCCATAGTTTTCATTAGGTGTATTTTTTTCCATATACCACCCTATTATTAACATCTTGTACTAGTGACATACATTTGTTATAGTTAAAGAACATTCCTATATTTGTACTATTCACCATGGACATTGTCCTCCAGAGTGTTCACTATGTTATACAGTCCCAGGCTGTATCCTCTATCTTTTCCTTTAGTAACATACAGTCCCTATAACTACGCCTTCCATCCACATTCAAACCCATGGTTCAGTGCTATTAATTATACTCTCAGCACTTACTTCAATCATCTTTTATCCTTTGGCTTTTATATCTCATTTCTTATTTTTGTTTCTCTTTTTTATCTTTTTAGTTACCCTTACTGATAATCTTAATTTTTACACTCTCATCTAGGCCTCTTTCTCCTATTCTCCCCTTTAAGCCTCCAGAACTCTTCTAATATTTTTTATAAGGCAAGTCTCTTATCCATGAACTCTCTCAGTTTCTGTATATCTGTGAATATTTTTAACTCTCTCCATTTTTGAAGGGCTGTTTTGCTGGATGTAGAATTCTTGGCTGGCAGAGTTTCTTTTTCAGTATCTTAAATATATCATACCACTGCCTTCTTGCTTCAGTTGCTTCTGATGAGAAATGAGAACTTGGTCTTATTGCGTACCCCTTGTATGTGATGGATCACTTTTCTCTTGCTGCTATCAGAATTTTCTTTTTACCTTTAGCATTTGAAATTCTGATTAGTATGTGTCTTAGAGTAAGTAGGTCTATTAGGATTTGTTTATAGTACGTTGTGCTTCTTGGACATGCATATTTAAGTCTTTCATAGGAGTTGGGACATTTTCAGCCATTATTTCCCCATATATTCTTTCTGCCCCTTTCCCTTCTTTTCTCGTTCTGGGATACCCATGACATGTATGTTTGTGCACTTTGTGTGGTCCTTCAGTTCCCTGAGAACTTTCTCATTTATTTTCTTTTCTTTCCTCTATCTGTTCTTCTGTCTCTACAATTTTGATTGTCTTGTCTTCTAGTTTGCTGTTCATTTCTTCTGCCTGTTTAAATTTTCTAGTGTATGCCTCTGCTGTATTTTTAATCCCTTCAATTGTGCCTTTCATTCCTATAAGTTCTGTTATTTTTCTTTGCATGCTTTCAAATTCTTCTTTATATTTACCTGATGTCTTCTTAATATCCTTTATCTATTTTGCCATATTTTCTTTTATCTCATTGAATTGATTTAGGAGATTTATTTGAACACCTTTGATTAGTTCCAAATCTGTGTCTTCTCCAACTTTTTATTTGCTCTTTTAACAGGACCTTATTGTTTCATAGTATGGCTTGTAATTTTTTGCTGATGTCTAGGCATCTGATTATGTTGATTAGTTTACTCTGATGATCAGTTTTTTTCTTGCCTAGGATTTTATTGTTGATTGGCTTTCCATTAATGCTTTTCTTTGAGACTTGATTCAACTTGTTCTAGATCTTTAAAACTGCCCATGTTTAACTGATCCAAGAAGGGGTGCATACCAGTTCCAAAAGGCTCTGGGGAGAGGGCCAGGAAAGATGCAAAAACTTTTATTTTTGGCTCCCCTAAGCTGTGCTTTCCTGGCCTCGCCAGCAGATGGTGCTCTTTGGTAAACTATTACCTGCAGCCCTATGGAGGGAATGTGGTTTTTCAATCTCCATGGCCCACCCCTGGCAGGGCTTGTGTTGAAATAGTGTCCATGGGGAGCTCTGTTGGGACAGACCAGAAACATGACTCAGAACCAGGATTCAGTTACTCAACTTGCTGATAAGAAGCCATGCTCAGCAATCAGCCTTACCCACCCTGTTCCTAGGGAAGAAGGCCTCTGCAACCCTCTGTCCACAGCAGCTAGCCATACAGCATATCTAGATGCTTGCCTCGAGGAAGGGGGATGGGTGGCATCACTGCCATGGCACAATTCACTCACAGTTTCCTTACTACAGCTTCTCAGTCTCCCCATCCTACTCTTTCCTGGCTGTTGTTCAATGTTCCCCTGGCCTCCAGAGCTCCAGAACCATTGTTTCAGATTCTGCCTGCCCAGTAGCTGCTTTTGGAGGAGTGTGTTGTGTAGCTTCCTATTCTGCCATCTTCCCCAGAGTTTCCAAGAAGATAAACGTTTAGCATGTCTGTAGTAATACTGAAATATTTCAAGAAAATGTTAGGTTTGTCCCTAGAATGAACAACTATGATAATGTCATAAAAACAGAAAGTGTTGCAAAAGGGAAAAAAACAAACTTTGTCTGAATGCACAAGAAATGCTGATGGTATTCATTAAGCATGAAATAATAAGAGTTAAATTTCCATTTCCATCCCTTCCCCCATGAAATATCTTCTGTGTGTTCGGTGCTCTCTTTGAAGTCAGTATAAATATCTTTGCTTTAATCCATTTTTAAAGCTTCCTTTGAAGTCAATAGGAGCTCATAACTGGAAGAGAGAGGATGGCTGAGGATTCAGTCCCTGCTGGGAAAGAAGAACAGACCTAATCATCACTGGAAAATAATATTTATTGATTGCATAATCTAGTTGGCTTCACACCAAAATGACTTTCAAATTGGTCTAATTGATTTCCTAGTATTATAAAGCTATTGAGATGACCAAAACGGTTGCTTTTTCTAGGACTTTTTCTTTTTCAAATGGTTGGAGAAAAATGAATATTTATAAATGGAAATGATTCTTTTATCCTGACACTCTGACAAACATCCTGTTTCACCTAAGTGCATTTTCCAGAAAATGGAAACTAGTAATTATCTAATAGAGTGAGTCCTTTAAGGACAATAGAAAAGTATAGGATTATTTTCTCCTGTATGAAATTACTTTAGATTACTAAGCTTTAAAAAAAAACCTCACTAAATACTTTGGAGCAAGCTAGGAAGTAAATTATTTCTCATTTTTTCTGCCTCTTTCTTGCAGCTGTCAATTGTCCTCTCTGGGTACAGGTAGTGGCTTCTTTTTTTCTACTTTACTATCTTATTTTACAGAATCGACTGAAGAAGACCCAGGAGGGTTGAGGTGCTAATCTCTTCCTATTCCTCACATCTGGCCCCTCATCTACTTGGGCATCCTGCTTCTTTTTTTTTTTTCTTTTCCTTTTTAGAGAATTTGTTGGTTTACAGAGCAATCAATCATAAAATACAAGATTCTCATAAATCACCTGACCCTTCAACACCTTGTAGTGGTGTGTAATATTTGTTACAATTGATAATAACACATTTTTATAATTATACTATTAACTAAAATCTATGATTTAATTTAGTGTTCACTGTTTAGTTTAGTTCCATGGATTTTACAATTTTTTTTATTCTGTTACCATACATACAATCTAACATTTCCTCTTTTAATCATATTAAGATATATATTAAATATTGTTCAGTTGGCCCAAAGCCAGGTGCTCCTTGCTGAGTAAAGATAAGGCTTGAGCTTATGGAAAGATCCGAGGGCTATTTAGGACAGGGATATAATAAATGCTGTGTTTGACCTCGAAAAGAGGAGTCCATCCATGCCTTTTGTGCAGGGCATGGAGTCTGGAGCCTCATTGTGTTGTGGAAGCAGAAAGGTTCCTGGGGTCATTATCTATTTATCTGTTTATTGTAGTAACATATATACAACATAAAATTTCCCATCCTTACTACTTTCAAATATACAATTCAGTGCTGTTGTGTTCACAATGTTGTACTACCATCAGCACCATCCATTACCAAAATATTTCCATCATTCTGAGTAGGAACCCTATGCATTCTAAACCTTAACTTCCCATTCTCTAACATCACCCAGTCCCCTGGTAACCTATATTCTAGCTCCAGACTCGATGAGTCTCCTTATTCTACTTGTTTCATATCAGTGAGATCATACAATGTCTTTTTGTGTTTGGCCTATTTCACTCAACACGATGTCTTCAAAGTTCATCCATGTTGTCATATTATCAGGATTTCATTCCTTTTTATGGCTGAATAATATTTCATTGAATGCATACATCATATTTTATTTATTCATTCATCAGTTGATGGATACTTGTGTTGCTTCCATCTTTTGGCAACTGTGAATAATGCTGCTATGAACAATGGTGTGCAAATATCTGTTCAAGTCCTTGCTTTCAAGTCTTTTGGGTATATACCTAGTAGTGTGATTGTTGGGTCATATGATAATTCCATACTTAACTTATGAGGAACTGCCAAACTGTCTTTCACAGTGGCTACACTATTTTACATTGCCAGCAGCAATGAATAACTGTTCTTTCTCTGCGTCCTCTGTGCAGTTGTAATTTTTTGTTTTTTAAATAGCAGCCATTCTAATGGGTATGAATTGGTATCTCATTCTGGTTTTGATTTGCATTTCCCTGATAGCTAGTGATACTGAGCATCCTTTCTGGTCATGTGTATATCTTCTTCAGAGATGTCTATTCAAGTCTTTTGCCTGTTTTTTAATTGAGTTGTTGTCTTTTTGTGTTGAGTTGAAGAATTTATTTATAATTCTGGATATTAAACCCTTATTGGATGTTCCAAAATATTTTCTCCCATTGTATGGGTTGTCATTTTACTTTCATGGTAAAGTCCTTTGAGGCACAATTTTTTTTCTTATTTCAATGAGGTCCCATTTATCTATTTTTTCTTATGTTGTTTGTGCTTTGGGTGTAAAGTCTAAGAAACTATTGCCTAACACAAGGTCCTGAAGATGCTTCTCAACATTTTCTTCTAGGAGTGATAGCTCTGGCTCTTAATTAATTTAGTCTTTCATGCATTTTGAGTTATATTTGTATATGGTATGAGGTAGGGGTCTTCATTTTTTTTTTTTCCTCCAGAGCCCCAGTTTTCCCAATTGAATGTTCTTGTTCCCTTGTTATCAGTTGGCTATAAATGTGGGTGTTGACTTCTGAGTTCTCAGTTATATTCTGTTGGTCTGTATGTCTATCCTTGTGCCAGTACCACATGCTCTTTTGATTACTGCGGCTTTGTAATAAGTTTTAAGATCAGAAAGTGTGAGTCTTCCAACTTTATTCCTTCTCAAGATGGCTTTAACTATTCTGTAGCCCTTACCTTTCCATATGAATTTGATTATTGGCTTTTATATTTAGGCAAAGAAGGTTGTTGGAATTTTTATTTGGATTGCATTGAATCTATAAATTTCTTTGTGTACAATTGACATCTGATTGATATTTCATCTTCCAATATATGAACATAGAATGTCCTTTCATTTATTTAGGTCTTCTTTGATTTCTTTCAACAGTGTTTTGTAGGTTCTATGTAGAAGTCCTTTATATCCTTGATTAGATTTATCCCAAGATATTTGATTCTTTTGGTTTCTATTGCGAATGGAATTTTTTTCTTGATTTATTCTTCTGATTCTTCATTGTTTTTGTATAGAATCAGTACTGAGTTTGGGGAGTGGATCTTGTACTCTGCCACTTTGCTGAATTCATTTATTAGCTCTAGGAGGTTTGTTGTGGATTTGCCAGGATTTTCTATCATATCATCAAAAATAGGGAAAGTTTTACTTCTTCCTTTCCAATTTGTATGCCTTTTGTTTCTTTTCTGTGCCTAATAACTCTGGCAAGAATTTCCAATAAACCGCGGAGTAATAATGGTGACCATGGTCATACTTGTCTTGCTTTTTATTTTAGAGGGTAAGCTTTCAGTCTTTCACCGTTAAGTAGGATTCTGTGGACTTTTCATATATGCCCTTTATTATGTTGAGGAAGTTTCCTTCTATTCCTAGTGTTGTGAATGTTTTTATCAAAAAGGTGTGCTGGATATTGTCAAATGCCTTTTCTGCATCAATTGAGAAAATCATGTTTTTTTTTTTCTTCATTCTGTTCATGTGTATTACATTAATTGACTTTCTTGTGTTGATATCCTTGTATACCAGACATAAACCCCACTTGATCATGGTATATAATTCTTTAAATATGCTGTTGGACTCAGTTTGCTAGTATTTTGTTTAGGATTTTTGCACCTATATTCTTGAGAAATGTTGGTCTATAGTTTTCTTTTCTTGTGCCATCTTTATATGCCTTTGATGTGCTGGTAATTTTGACCTCATAGAATGAATTAGGGAGTGTTCCTTCCTCTTCAATTTTTTTGGAAGTATTTGAATAGAATTGGATTTATGTCTTCTTGGAATGTTTGGTGGAATTCCCCTCTGCTTTGAGGCTTTTCTTGTTGGGAGAATTTTGAAAACTAATTCGATCTCTTTACTATTAATTGGTTTGTTGAGATCATCTATTTCTACTTGAGTCAATGTAGGTAGTTTGTGTGTTTCTAAGAATTTGTTCATTTCGTCTAGGTTACCTAATTTATTGGTGTACAGTTGTTCTTGGTGTCCTCTTTTAGCCTTTTTTATTTCAGCTGTATTGATATTATGCCCCCTCTTCATTTCTCAGTTTAGTTATTTGTATCACGCCTGTTCTTCCTTTGTCAGTCTAGCCAATGGTTTGTCAATTTTATTGTCTTTACAAAGAATCTACTTTTGATTTTATTAATTCTCTCTCTACTTTAAAAAAAATAATTTCTCTTTAATCTTTGTTATTTCCTTTCTTTTGCTTGCTTTGGGTTTAGCTTCTCTCTCTCTCTCTCTCTCTCTCTCTCTCTCTCTCTCTCTCTCTTTTTCTAGTTCTTTCATTTTTGAGGCTGGGGCTCTTTTTTGAAGTCTTTTTTCTTTTTTAATTTAAGCAGGTAGAGCTGTAAATTTCCCTCTACCTTTGCTGCATCCCATCATTTCATATGTTGTATTTTCATTTTCACTCCCTTCAAGATATTTCCTAAGTTTGCTTCTGATTTCCTCTTTAACCTACTGTTTAACAATGTGTTGTTTAATTTCCATATTGTATGATTTCAATATTTTTTAATTTGTTGAGACTTGTCACCCAACGTATTATCAATCCTGAAGAATGATCCATGTGTGCTCAATAAGAATATGGATTCTGTTTTTGGTGGGTGAAGTGTTCTATATATGTCAGTTAGGTCTATTGTTTTATAGTGACATTCAAGTCTTGTATTTCTTATTGATCTTCTCACTAGATGTTCTATCCATTATTGTGAGTGGTGCATTGACATCTCCTATTATTAATGTAGGACCATTAATTTCTCCTGTCAAATCTGTCAGTATTAGCATCACATATTTTGGGGCTCTGCTTTTAGGAGCATATGTATTTATAATTGTTGCATACATTTTCCTGTTGAATTTTCTGCTTTACCACTGTATAATGACCATCTTTGTCTCTCATAACTGTTTTGACTTGAAGTCTATTTTATCTGATATTAGTATAGCCACCCCAGCTCTCTTTTAGTTACTACTTGTATAGTATATTTTGTTGCATCTTTTTATCTTCAACCTACTGGTATCTTTGAATTTAAGGTGAATCTCTTATAGTCAGCATATAATTATATCATGATTTTTAGCCATTCTGCCAATCTCTGTCTTTTTGACTGGAGAATTTAATCCATTTGCATTTAAAGTCACTACTGATAATAGAGAACTCTGTTTTGCCACTTAGCTATCTAGACTTTGTAAGTCTTATACCTTTTTAGTCCCTTACTTGCATTAGTGCCTATTTTGTATTTATTTGATTTTTTTGTGCTGTATGATATTGAGGGCTTCTCATTTCTTTCAGAATATATTTTTCATCTATTTTCCTTGTAGTTACGGTGTGGTTAGCATTAACATCCTATATATATATATATATATATAATAACCATATTTGGCTTGATATCAACTTATCTTCAACAGCATACACATGAGACTTTTCCTAAAACCACTCTGGCCCCCAGCCCCCTCTATTTTTTGGAGGGGTTGGGTGCATGGGCCAGGAATTGAACCTGGGTCTCCCACATGGCAGTGTTCCCCCCATCTTTTTTCCTATTATACTTGTTACCACTTATATTTAAGCATATTATATGGTCATTCGAATCCAGATTTATTATGACTTTCTGTGCATTTGCATTTTAGCACCTGTTGGGAGTAAAAAGTGAAGTTACATGACACAATGTAAAATTACAATATTACTTGTATTTATAATTACACAAATGATTATCTTTATCACAGGTTTTATTTCTTTATGGTGCTTTGAACCACTGTCTTATGTACTTTACTTTTGGTCTCAGGAATTCCCTTTAGCATTGCTTGTAGGGCAGATCTAGTGGTAAACTCCTGCTTTTGTTTATCTGAGAATGTCTTAATCTCTCCCTCATTGGTGAATGAATGGAAATGTTGAGGAATCTTTTTCACTTACCTTTGGCTTGAAGTTGTAATTTAGATAGTTGAAATTGATGGTTCAGACATTAAATTAAGAAAAATAATGTTTTCTTTCAGCACTTTAAGTATTTCAACTCACTGCTTTCTGGCATCCCTGACTTCTGATGAGAAATTGGCACTCAAATTTATTGGGATTCCTTTGTATGTAACATGTTGTTTTTCTCTTACAGTTTTCAGAACTGTCTCCTCATCCTCTGATTCAATAGTGTGATCAGTATATGATGGGTTTTTTGTCTTCGTATTTTTCCTGTTTGATGTTTTCTGGGCTTCTTGGATGTGCATATCCATGTCTTTTGCTAAGTTTGGGAAGTTCTCTGTCATTATTTCCTTAAATATTCCTTCTGTCTCTTTCTTTCTTCTCCTTCTTGAACTTGAATATAATGTATATATTGGTATGTTTGAAGGTGTCCTGGAGGTGTCTTAGGCTATTTTTACTTTTAACAATTTTTTCTTTCTGTTCCTCAGTTTGACTCATTTCAAGTGTTTTGTCTTCAAGTTCACTGATTCCTTCTTCTGCCAGCTCTAATCTGCTCTTAAAACCCTCCTGGAAAATTATCATTTCAGTTACTGTGGTGTCCAACTCCAGTAGATCTGTTTGGTTCCTTTTTAAAATTCTATCTCTTTACTTAGACTCTCATATTATCCACTCATTTTTCCCCTGATATTCTTTAGTGTCTTCTCTGTATTTTCCTTTGCCTCCTTGAGCATTTTTAAGATCTTTTTTTTTTTTTAAGGCATTGTTTGGTATGTCCACATTCTTGTCTTCTTTGGTGGGGGTTTCTGGAATTTTTCCTCTTTCTTTGGGTGGGCCTTTATATCCTGTTTCTTTATTTGTCTTCTGTTTTTTTTTGTTGTACATTGTACATTGTAATATTTTAAAATGTTAACTCTGGAATTTATTCCCTAAAGTGTCTCTTTCTGTAACCAGCTGGTGATAAGACAAAGACTTTCTTGTGCTTTGAGCCCTCGTCTCAGGAAAGTCTGCCCAAGGTGAATGCAGTGTGCAGGGTTTTTCCCCTATCTTTCTGGACCTCTGTCTTGTGCTGGCATTTTGCTAGTTAGCTGCTTTTGAGTATTCCCCTATTTACGGGAGTTTGGTTGTCCCCTCTGGTTCCCAGGAGAAAGACCTCCCTCCTTTGCCCCAAACTGTCTACCTCTATAGTTTTTTATACTCCTTTTGTTGTCTCAAGCTGCTTTTGCCTGGAATGCAAATTCTTGGAGGGTGGTACGCTGGAGAGGTCTTTCCCAATTCAGATTTTTTATTTGTTTGTTTTTATTTTTTGCTTATTTATTTATTGTTATTGTTGTTGTTTTCTCTTGCAATTCAGTTTTTCTTAGACAAAACAGAGCCAGGGACCTATGAACCGGGTGCAGGCCAGCTTCAAAGTGCCACTGGGAGAGGATTAAGAAGAGCACCAAAAGCTTCTCCAATAACTCCCCAAAGCTGAGCTTTCCTGGCCTGCCCAGCAAATGTAGCCCTTCAACTATCATCTGCAGCCCTGAGGAAGCAATGTCTTTAAGTCTCCACCCCTGCCACCACAGCCCCTACCCAGGGAGAGTTGAAACAATGGCTGCCAGTCCCTTTGTCCCTCAAGGGTTGAAACAATAGCTGCCTTCAGAGCCAGGCCCTGGTGATCTGAAGTCCCTAATCAAAAGCTATTATCAGTAATGGGCCATATCCACTTCTGTTCTTGGGGAATAGGATTTTTATTGTCTCTTTCTGTCACCACCAGGCTAGTCAAGGGCTGAACCTTTGGGTGGCCTGAGGGTGGGTGGGCACCACTGGACATTGGTAGGCAATGGTACCTGTCACTTGGAGAGAGCAATTTACTGTTTTTTTAGTGTAATTTATCAGCCAGTGCTATCTGCTTTTCCCTGTATGCTGTACAGTATTCTTCTGGCTGCCAGAGTTTCAAAATAGTTGTTTCAGATAGTTGTTTTGGTGAAAGGACTGAGTCCTGGACCTCCTTAATCTACCATTTTCCCACAATCCACAATCTTCCTGCTTCTTTTTCTTCCCTCTTTTCATCCACTGCCATGACTTCAGCCCTGCCTGTGAGCTGCAGGTGCCTCCAATGATGTCTGGAATACGACTTCTGTTGCAGGCTCAAGCTCTGTGTCTTTGATTACACCTTAACCTGGATACCTCTCATTGCTTCAAACTCAACACTTGAAAACTGCACTCTGCAGATCCTGCCAAGACCTTTATTTTCCATTTCTATGAGTGTTATCACCTTCCTTCTAGCCTCCTGAACTGAAAATCTGTGAATTGCCCTTGACAACTCTTCTTCCCTAACACTCCATCTCTAATCATTTAACAAACCCTATCACATCTACTTTATGATTCTATGAACTATCTATCTTCTCCATTCTTCTCATCTAGTCCCTCATTGCATCCTGGGGAAATGGCCACAGCTATGTCCTCTCTGGTCACTTTCTTCTACAAAGTTGTCTTCACACTGTTGCAAGTCTTCTTTCTGAAATTCAAAGCAGACCGTAACATTCTAATATTTAAGAACCTCAGGTTTGTCTCAGTTTAGAATCTAGAGCCCTTTATAATCTGATCTTACTCTCAGATCATTTTCCATCCATGAATCCATAGCTCCTGTCATTGAACATGCTGCTTGTTTCACTTGGCAAATGTCTGCATACCCTTCAAAACTAGGGGGAGTGTCTCTACTATGAAGCCTTTTCCAGTGTCTTTAGGCAGTCATTGGCCCCTCTTTGGGTTCTCCCACCCTCTGCTTTTCCCTCACTGATAGCATTTGACCAATGCTGATCAGCTGTTTTTATGGGTCATCTGCGCCAGAATGAAAGCTTCTGGAGAGTACAGTTTGTAGTTTATTTCTCTTTACTTTAAATCCCCATTGCAGTGCCTATCTCAGGTCTGAGAGAAATCAATATGTGTTTGGTGAGTGAATGGAAATGTTGAGGGGTCTTTTTCACTTACCTTTGGCTTGAAGTTGTAATTTAGATAGTTGAAATTGCTGGTTCAGACATTAAATTAAGAAAAATAATTTTAAAAATTTAACAGATTTTCCATTCAGGATAGAAAATACAGTTAGAAATATGTAAAATATTTGCCTCACATGAGGGAAAACAATGCTGACACACTGAAGACGGCCTAGCAGAAAGAAAGAAAGTTCTGGCCCTTAGTGATATCTTTTAACCCCCTGCATCACTTCTGAAATCATCTGCTAGGCTCATTAGTACTGGAATAAGTAGCCCCCTCTTGTTAAGAACACTTTTAGTTTGTTATAGAGAGTAGCCCTCTGCTTCAGAGCTTTCAATTTCAACAGATTTCTGTTAAGAGATTTTTGTACCTATTTGAAGCTATTATGTCCCCCAGAAAAGCCATGATCTTTAATCCTCATTCAATATTGCTGGGTGCGATCTTTTTGATTGCTTCTATGGAGATGTGACCCACCCAACTGTGGGTGGTAACTTTTGCTTAGATGGTTTCCATGGAGATGTGTCTCCTCCCATTTAGCTGGGGTTACTTATTGGAGCCCCTTAAAAGGGAACCATTTTGGCAAACGCTTTAAAGCCACCAGAACCGACAGAGCCCACACAGCCAGAGACCTTTGGAGATGCAGAAGGAAGGCGCCCCCGGGGAAGCCTTACGAAATGAGGAGAGAAAGCTAACAGATGTTGCCATGTGCCTTCCCAGCTGAGAGAGGTGCCCAGAAGCCAAAGACCCCAGCAGACACCAGCCATGTGACTTCCCAGCTGACAGAGGTGTTCCAGATGGCATCAGCTTTTCTTGAGCGAAAGTAACCTCTTATTGGTGCCTTAATTTGGACACTTTCGTGGCCTTAAAACTGTTAACTTGCAACTTAATAAATTCCCTTTTTAAAAGCCATTCCATTTCTGGTATATTGCATTCCCGCAGCTTTTGCAAACTAAAACAGGCTTCTTACAAAAGATATTTTCCTTAGTGTTTTATCAGGGCCTGTAAATAAAGCAGGCAAATTACCAAAATCTTGTTTTTTAAAAATCTGGCCCAAACCATTCTCCAATGCAGTGATTTCTACCCAAGACTCCTCAGGTTCTTCTCTGGGTTTCTAATCAGTATCTTTCCCTGGCCCTGCTCCCCAGTCTGCCACCTGTCCCAGCTCCAAAATCCCATTGTGTGATCTCATCTTTTCCCTCTCTTCTCCTGGATGAATGAAATTTTCTACCTACTCAACTCCAGCTGAATTGAGTCAGCTTTCATGTATTATTTAACCCTCTGGGCCTCAGGACCCTCATCTGTGCGAAGGGGATTGATAATCCAGGTGACACAAGCTTGTGTTGCCCAACATCCATTTCCTATCCTTCCTTTGCTTTTTGCTGTTGTTTCCGTTCCCTCACTTCTCTGCTGAAGAAGTACACTTTAATCCTCTCACCCACTAGGCTGTCTGCCGGGAATTTGCCTCTGGAATTCTGCCTGGATTTACCCCTGGGTGTGAGTGGGGTTTCAGAGGGCCACCCCCAGGTCAGGACATTTTAGGACCAGCTTCAGAGTCAGACATCATGTGCTAAAATCCTAGATCCACCACATACTCACTTAGTGAACGTTGGGCAGGTTGTATTTTCTCCGTGCCCCAATATCCTCATCTGTAAATTGGGGACAATAATTGTTTCTTCTTTGTAGGGTTATAATAAGGATTAAATGAGCTACTTCATAAAAAGTGTTTAGTGTAATGCACAGCACGTAGTAAGTGCTCCATAAATGTTATCCATCTTTTTTTTTTAATGTAACTCAATTTAGAAAAGTTTCTGGGTGTCTCATGACCAATGGCACAATGTCCCTATTGCTCCAGCTTCATCTTATCTTGAAAAGAAAGTGTAGCAGCATTCAAATGCCTGTTAGGGTGACATCCCCCAGTGCAGACAACAGATAAATGCTGGATTTCACTGTCCCTGGTGAAGGGCAAGTGTGGAAGAAACATAACCATCTCTGTTTTGCAAGGGAAGGAGGTCGTATTAACAGGAGGGAGCTCAGGGTACAAGGGAAGGAAAAACACCGTGATGCGGCTGTAGTTGACCTGAAGGACAGAGGCGATGGGTGTGGGCGGAGGCGATCAAGGCCAACAGAGGGTGTTGCTGCCACCACCTGAACTTTACTGGTATCGCAACCAGCTCAGAGGTTCCCTAGTAACACCAGAGCCCTGCAACCCCTGCTTTAAAAAATATACTGCTGTAGAAAGATCCAAGTCCGTTACCAGGCAAAATTTTGGGACTCCAGTCAGGAAGGCAGATTTCGGATTTTATTTTCAGTGAACAGTGAAGATGAAATGAAATTCAAGCATCAACAAAATATTAAAGTGTGTAAAAAAGGAATTATCTTAAAGCAACTTTAAAAGGTTCAGTGGTAGAATGCTTGCCTTACATGTGGGAGATCTAGATTCGATTCCCAGCCCATGCACCTACTAGTACCCCCCGCACTGCCCCCGCCCTGAAAAATAAAAGGATGTCTGCTGTTAACTGTTCATCAAAAACAATATCGCTTCATATTCTGGCCACAGGAATAGATCGATGCTTTTTTTTTTCCTCTTGATTTTTTAAAAAATATGGAGCACCTCACAAATTTGCATGTCATCCTTGTACAGGTGGCATGCTAATCTTCTCTGTATCATTCTGATTTTAGTATATGTGCTGCTGAAGCGAACACTCAATGCTTTTTAATAGGAAATGTGACTGACCTGTGTATGTGTGATTGTGTTGGTGTATATAAGGGTATAATGTCATTTTCTTTCCTAGTCTGAAAAGGCAGATGAGTTATCCCTCAAGGGACTGTATTATTTTCTAGAAGGACTATCATTTCTGAAACCTATAATTTATCACAATCTCGAAATATGAGACAGAATATCTGAATTTAGCCAGTCCCAGAAAACCTGGTGTGCTTACTTTGTGACATTATAGTGGAATTACATCATGTGCACACTTAACATATGCAAATTCAAATGTGATCATCTAATGAAATAAATTTGAACATTGTGAATAATTTTGCCTGTCAGTTCACTCAGTAAACCTAGGCCTGTCCCAGAGTTCACCCCCACTGGAAGACCTGCCTCTGCTTTTTCTCAAGTCATCTTGGTTCCCTTGGGCCTCCCATGGTGAAAGCATCTCCCTGAGGTGAGGACAATTCTGTCATTTAAACATGGCTCCTGAGTGTCTATTGCTTAACCCTAGAAAGAGTCTTCTGTTCCAACCCTAGAGCAAAACAGCATTAGAGAGAGGCCATGTATCCATCTCTAATGTGGTGCTTTCCTAATGGATTTTCAAGGATGATTTTCACAGTGAATATCTTTTGCCATATCTGCTGCCTTGACAACTTAAGCCCTGGATGAAATGCAGGCCCTCACTCCACTCTATTACGTTGTATATCTATGATTCTGCTCTCTAAGTCCTCTTCTTTTGCCAGAGAGCATGTAAGTAACCATAGTGGAGCCTCTGGAAGAGCTAGTTCATGATCAGCAAGTGTCAGTAGATAATGTGGTGCTCAGTCCCGGAATTAGGAGCGCCTGATGCAACTCCACACTAACTAAAGGGTTGGGTTTAGGGAAGTGCTATGAAGGAGCAAAATCCCATCAACTATTGAAACCAGGCTATAGCCCAGGAGAACTGTCTGGTCATAGTGTTCCCTGCTTGTTAGAATAAAAGGGAGGACTTTTTTTTTAGACTAGGTTTATTTTCATGATACAAGAGCAGGAGGTAGAGTCTCTAGGGTTCAGATTCTGTGTTCCTGTCTTGCCTTGCCCTAATCTGCAGGATATTTGGAAATGTTTTAAATTCTCATGGGGGCTTGAAGGATAAAACTCTGGGAAATTCTAATGTTGTCATCTCATGTTTTGCTACTGTTGCTTAGTGATATGGGGAGGGAAATAGCAAGCAATAGCTGATAATGTCTACCTATAAGAAGTCATGGACTCTCAGAATTTTGGTAATGGAGAAACTCAGTCCTACATCTTGAGTTTCTAGTGGGGTGAAATGATTTGTTTAAGGTCAAAATATGTGGCAGAGCTGGACTAAAGTCTCAGTTTCTTGGCCCTAGGCTGGTATTCCTTCATGCTATTGCATCATCTCTGATGATCTGGTTTAATAGAAACTGGTTTATCCTGTTTTGTGGTAGCCACACCCTTTAGTTAGCACCCTGACGAAGGGGAGAACAAAGTCCACATTATTGTTCCCTGTTTGGTTTTAGGGGACATGGTTGTCACTTGCAAAATGTCAAGTGTATATAAACTCTTAATACATTTTGTGCTCGCATGTGTGGGGATGGGGAGGGATTAGATGGGGCGGGGTAGGAAAAGTGAAGGAGTGTGGATGGTGTTTATAATGAAAACCACAGTTACAAAATTAATTTCACTTATGATAATGAATGCTTAAGGAATTAATGGGAAGAGTTTTATGAATACCCTGTTCTCTGATCTGTTCAACATTAGGGAGATTGGCAAGGAGCTCCTAAAGTTCTAGACTACTGTATTGGTAAGTTGCTGCCTGGTGAGCTGTAGGAACGCAGGTTCAGGCAAAACAGAAACCTTCAGCAAATGGCTGCTTTATTACTTGCCAGCACAAAGCATCCACAAGAACAAGGGAACAGATCCCATCATGGTCAGTCCCCCAGGTAGGCCAAATTGCTTAGGTCAGGGTCAGTGGATTGCAGTTCTGCACATCCCATTTTGCGCTGGTGAAGGGAGACAAGTTTATACTGCCCGAGGGTGGTATTTACCCACCCAAGGGAGAGGAGGCCCTGCCACAGAGAGTTTCTTGCCCTCGTGAGCATCTAGGGCTGTTTGTTCCTGGTTTCTAGGGTTAAGGTCTGGTCAGGCGTTTTAATTAGACCTAACATCTACCCTGGGTTGTAGAATGGAAACAGACTGAAACATCATTGCACAATAGAGGAAGAGGCAGGGAGTCGGTGGGGGATGAGGAATAGGAGAGGGTTGGGAGATAGCTGCTGAGCATGTGTCCCTGACTTCCCCAATATTCCATCCATTGTGCTCCCAACCAAGCTAAGCCTATTCCTCCACATTATCTTCTGCGACATAAGCCCACCTCCCTGCTGGATACAAAGGCAGAGACAGGCTACCTGCCTGTGGCTCTCAATGATGTTGTCAGTAAAGGTTTTGGAATACTAGTGGCTACAGCACATTAGAAAAGCTTCACCTATTCATACCATTACTCCAAGCTAGGTAATCAGGCCAGTCTGGAGTAATGGTGACATCCATGCCCCCTACCTCCTGGGAGCCAGCAGAAGAGGTCCCACCTTGGATTTTAGTCACCTCCTATTCCACCCCCCCCCCCCGAAGTATTAAACCATGTATAACAGGAGGTGTTGGTAATAGCACATATACCTCCTTGTTGGGCTAGGAGGAAGTCTAAAGCAATGTGATTTTCAAACTCTGCTTCAGCTAGAGACTGATTTTTGCTGAACCTGAAGAGTTCATGCTGTGAACTCGGCAAGGTGACTAACAGATTGCATATCATGTGTTCATTAGTGCTTACTCCCAGCCAGGGTAATAAGGTCTACCAAAAGAGGCGAATCCAGAATCAGGGCCCACCACCCCCAGGCAAATCATACTTTGCTGGAGATAATAAATTCGAAACATGCTGAACCATTTACCAGTTTCATTACATTGGGAGTTGATACATTCCAACAAGTTGTCCAGGGACATGGAGAAGAAGAATGCACAGCCAGTTATCTTTCTCACAGGGTATAAATGAAGGACTTCCTGGTGTTAGTTCAAACATGAGGTAGGAAAAATAAGCTCTTTGAGAGTTAATCTTGACTCGGCAAAGAGATCAGAGGGAATGAGGGATCAGATGGCAGATAACAGCATCAGTCATGTTCCCTGCAGCAGCTGTGATGGCCTGAGTCAGTTGGATGAAGGTGTCTTCCTTGCAGGTGCCATCAGGTCAAATCAATAAAAAACAAGAGAAGAGAGTAGTAAACAGTCTGACAGGGTGGTTGTGCAATCACCTCCAGTGGGACTTATTTGCAGTACCTTATTTTTCCCCTGTAAGGCTACCCAATCTATCTGCTCCTTGCCCTGAGCTATAACTTCATCCCTTTCCCATTGATCTGATTTCCTTACATCTTCCAGCCCATTTCCTGATAGATGGGCATTGTCAGGACTCCTCAAAGGTATCTCATGACTATTCCCAAAGGGACTGATGGCCTAACCCGGTATAGACGTCACTCAGTAACCTCTAGTATGTGTGTGTCAAGCCTGTTGGGTCTGTCAGGTCCCATTCACTGGACTGTTGCCTGATATGTGTTAAGCATTTCTAGGCCTACTTCCTTCATCCCACCTTTGTGCTTGGCAGTCCTAACCTCCCACTGTCCTGAAACTTGTGTGGAGGGTATAATGGGGACAAAAGTGGGATGATTTCCTGATAGTGGCTGAAAAAGGAGAACCCTGAGTAGAGTGTCTTTGGTCCCCCTTTCAGGGCCAATCCTCATCTTGATTGATGTAAAGGTGGACATGCAGGAAAGCCTGAATTCCTCCCCTATACTTCTTCCCTCATGGTGCTAGGAAATGGGATAAGGCCATGTTTCCCTTCTAGGAATTGCTGAGTTCAGCTTCCAGAGGACTCAAAGTGGTATATTAGTTTGTTAATGCTGCTGGAATGCAATATACCAGAAGGTTGACTTTTATAAAGGGAATTTATAAAGTTGCAAGTTTACAGTTCTAAGGTCATGAAAATATCTAAACTAAGGCATCCAGAGAAAAATACGTTGACTTAAGAAAGGCTGATGGGTCCAGAACACCTCTGTCAGCTGGGAAGGCATGTGACTGGGGTCTGCTGGGGTCTTTGGCTTCTGGTTTCATACAGCTTCCCTGGGGGCATTTACTTTCCAAACGTCTGGGTCTCATGTTGGTTCTGTCACTTCTCCAAGCATCTGAGCTTCCTCTAAAATGTTCCCCCTTTTAAAGGACCCCAGTAAACTAACCAAGACACACCTTAAATGGGTGGAGTCACAGCTCCATCTAATCAAAAGGTCACACCCACAAAAGTGGATATATCTTCATGGAAAAAATCTAATCAAAGGGTTCTACCCTAAACAATATTGAATGAGGATGAAGAGAACATGGCTTGTCTGGGGTACATATTTTCAAACCAGCACAGGTGGACAGTCCATCTAGTAAGAGAGTTGTCAGGGTATAGATCCTAAAACTCCTTTATTAGGCAGCCATTAAAGTTCTCCTCAATGCTGGCATCCAGTGGATGGTGGGTGACTTAGAAGGTTCATTTGATACCATGAGTCTGGGCCCATCGTTGAGTGGATTGTGCAGTAAAGTGGGGCCCTTTGTCAGAGGGGATGTCATCTGGGTACCCAAAGGGGTGGCAAAGCTGCTTTTCCAAGCTATCCCATGTATATGCTGTGTCTACACAACAAACTGGAAAGGCAAGGCCATAGCATGAATAGATATCTACTGTGAACAAGGTACACGACATACCTTGTGATGATGGGAGAGGGTTGACGTAGTCCACTTGCTATGAGTGGCTCAGTGTAGCCCCTCTGGGAATAGCCCCTAAATGGCCTTGTTTTGGCTCTGGCTTGTACCTGACCTCTCTCACATTAGTAAATAGCAGAATTGGCCTTTTTAAAGGTGTTCCTGGGTCCATAATTTCATGATGTTGGAATTTCCATGTCTAGTTTGATGGTGAATCTACTCAAGTGGTAGAAGCAGCCATGGGAAATTCAGCTATTTCACAGATGTCACCAAGGATAAGTTCACTGTCCTCATCCTCTGGCCTGAGCTCTTCCTCTGCCTCTCTCCCAGGAGGATCTCCAGCTTGTTGAGTACAAAAAGCAGCTCTGTGCATCCTTTATTGGCTAGGTCATTCCAATGATGTTTATCATGATATGGGGCTTGCTATGCATGTTATCGTGAGTAACAAAGATAGGGCCTTTCCATGACCCAGTTATTTCCAAAGGTCCCTTTCCACACTGACTCTCCCATTGCATTCTGTTCTCCCATGAACCTGACGAGACTACTAAGCCATTGGTGACTGCCCATATGTCAGTAAACAGGTACTATGGGAGTTTTTGGGTCTGAGTGTTCCAGGACTAAGAGGATCACTCAAAATTCAGCCCACTGGGCACTCTTTCCAGTGTCAGAGATAGTATACAGTCTGTCTGAGTCAAGGGAAACAGCAGCTCCTGCCTGATGGACACTAGATGGTTTTAGTTTGGCTGATCCATCAGTGAACAAGCACTGAGCATCTTGTGGGGAATCACTGAGTCAGGGTCCCCAAGATGACAATGCAGGGAGGGAAGGGCCCTCATCTGGTGTTGCAACAGGATCATTGTTGATGGGGTCCCTGCCAGTCGTTCATGAAAGCATGTCACACAAGGTACCCCACCCCCACCTCTGCCCAAGCATGATCCTGAATCTCCCACTTCCATTTAATGATGCTCTGTTGTTGGGCACTGCTAGGCTGAGTGTTCTGATTACCCAGTACCCAGAACATGATGGAGATTTCTGGCCTCTGGGACACCTGAGAGCTCTCACTAATCCCCTCACTTCCACCCAAGCCCAACAGCATGCCAGAAGCTGCTTCTCAAAGGGGAATAATGCTGGGCTGTGTCTGGGAACCTCCTGACCCAAAAACCCAGGGTTTGACAAATTCTGTCATTCCCTCCCTCTGTCTGAGGGACCAGTTTTCACAGGTCCTGGTGGCAGAAACTTGGAGCTTGAACCGAGATCCAGGCTCCAAAGGTTCTAGAGTAGGGTGGCTAAAACAGTTGCTTTAACTTCCTGAAGGGCCTGCTTCTCCTCTGCTCCCCAGTGAAAAATACCTGCCTTTCATGTCATCTGATATAGGGTTGCCATGAGGATTCTGAGATGAGGAATATGCTGGCACCAACATGTAAATAGCATAATGTCTGCAACCATGGGTGCCAATGTGGCACTTCTGCATCCAGTAATCTGTAGTTATCTGCCACATTCCACTTGCCATTTTCATGGCCACACTGGGCTGTTATAGGCAGAGATAGTGAAGCAGAGGACACACACAGATAAAAGGTCCTTTATGGGTTCAGTAATGTCCTTTATTCCACCAGAGAGGTGATACGCCCTCTGCTGGACAATGTGGCAAGGAGATGGTAGCGCTGGGGATGCATGATCTGTTACTCACCCTACCATGATGACCAGAATTTGCTGGAATGGGAGAGTACCTCCTTGCAGTTGCTTCAGAGGGGCACAGCAATGCAGGACGTCAACTCCTACAATGCATTTGCCAGTGGGAACCAGGTCACAGAGACTGACCCTCAAGATAGCAATAGCCTCCCATTCCCATAACAATGTGGAATGCCTGAAAACTCCAATGCTATTTGCTGCCTCCTCCCCTCTGCATCTCCCAGAATAATAGTGACCTGGGTGTCTGTGTCCAAGAGCACCATAAAGGTTTCTACACTGCTCCCAGATTGTATTCGCACTGGGCCATATGGCCTTTGGTCCCCAGTGGGGTGAGCCAGGCACTTGGCCCCAGCCCTAAGCCATTTTAAATTTGGTTAAGTCTGGGTAGAGAGAGCCCCCGGGACAACCACTCCAGCAGCCACAAGAACACAGCTTGGGGAGTAGGGGCCAAGAGAGGAAGGAGCAGCCACCATCCTGACCTGCAGGCATTAGGACCCATCGAAGTAAGAGACATGTATCCACCGCCAGGCTGCGGGCTTCCCTACCAGTCACCACAGAGGCCACTCCCCTAGCACCGGAGACCCTTCCCAAGCAGGGAGGGTACAATAAACCCACTCATTCATGGCTCCCAGTGGAAGCTCAGGGATGAGGAGCAAAATCCCTTTTCACCCCACCCATCAATTATAATTGATGATTGATTGTAATACAATCATCAATGCCCTGCCACAAAATGGGAATCTGGTGAAGAGGTAAATCCCTCCATTGAGGGTGGATTATCAATGTGCCAACACCCAGTTGGCACTCAGCATAACTGAGCCTTCTTCCTTGTTACTACAAGTGTTAGTTAGAATTTGAGAGAGGTCACCCAGAGTGGCTCATGCTCATCTGACCCCCTTTAGGCCCTAGTTAAACAAAGGCTGTGCAAGCACCTAGCCAAGGCACCCCTGCCATGGCTATATGATCAGCCAACCCTTCCCCACCTCTCCTTCCTCCTCTCTTTGCTCCAACTGATGAGAATCTGTTGGAGGACAGGGTTGGATGTGAGACAACTGAGACTTTTCCACTCAGCATTGTTGACTAAGGTGATCATTGCATCCTCATTGTAAAGTTGGGACAGCCATGAGAGGAGATCCTCTACTAATTTCTGCACGTCTGTCTTTCATACCCTGTATCTCCTTCTCCCTAAAAGCTCACACTTTTGTTTTCACCTCCAGTTCCCCATCTTTACTTCTGATAGTCTCCTGAATAATGACTGGCCTTAACTAACCTCAAGATCAGGCTGGTGGCCTGAGTGCAGGTGTGCGTGATTCCAGAATGAGTGCAAACAAGAAGCCACGAGTAAGGGAAGTTATACTGGGTAGTAGAAGCCCCAACCTCATTGATATCAGCATGAAACCAACTAGCCAACTCCCTAGCATTCATGGGCGAGGGGGGGATTTTCAAAGGTGCATTTATCCCCACTTTCCCCCAGAGGATGGAGACAGCATACCCTCGGTCTCCCAATCATAGGTCAATACCTCCATCCAGGCTGGTAGAGCAGAGGTGACCCTTAAGTTTAGCCCACAAAGCCCTGAGCCCTGTGTTACCTAAGACATCCTTGTACAAAAGGAATGCAAGAGTGATGAAAAGAATGGCCAAAAGAGCAACCCACTCCATACTTCCCCATGCATCCCGCCTGCTGTGCCAAAATCTGTGGAGTGAGTTGCTGCTACACAGTGCATCACAGGAACATAGGCTCTGGTACAACAGAAACCTTCAGCAAATGACCACTTCATTACTCACACAGCACAAGGGGTCCAAAAGAGTGGGAAAAGAGATCTCATAGTGGCTGGTGTCCTGGGGTGGCCAACTGCTTGGGCCAGGGTCGGTAGATTGTCGCTCCACACACCCCGCTTCACATCATGAAACTCAGAAAAAAGAGTAGGTCTAGAAAACCGAGAGGCACATTTTCTGAGAGGCAAAAGTAGCAGCCCATATGTGGATTGAAGGTATTTATTTAAATGTTTACTCTGATCCAAGATTTAAAGTCCTGGAGTTTAGGGCACAAAGCTATAGAAGGCAAAAAATTCTTCCCTCTTATCTTTTGATGGCATTGATTTGAAGGGAAGTTCTATTTTTCAAATATGATGATGATGATGATGATGATGATGATGATGATGATTTTACTTTCAACTGATGGTCTCTGTTTTTAAATGTTACATTTGTTACTAGTTTGCATGTACCACACCCAGAAAGTAATAAATCTTGTTTAGCCACCAGTGAATAAAGGGGCTGCTTCTCTGTACTCTGGGCACAGGGTCTACAATTATTCCCTGGGAACAACTCTGTCCAGATGTCTCTCCTCAATGAAACAGGAAACTTCTTTACTGGACTTTGTTAAAGTAGCTGAAGGATTAAATGTGAAGGACCTCAGACTGCTAAATGTTTTGTTAAAGTACATGGCAAATAATATGCATCATCTTCTCACATTAAATATCCAGTACTATCTGATTAGGAAGTTGCAAAACTCCTTGGCTGAATTATCTCTGCCATCATTTTATTCAGATCTTCTCTGATGTCCTGGTGTTGTGTCTTTGGCCTTTCCTCTTCTGCATTGGAGAGTTTATTTCCCCTCCTGGGATTTTATTATCAAGTGGAAAAAACTTGTAGTGCTTTCACCAGCAGTAGTTGAAGGTTCATATTCTTCTTTACTCCAGATATCACTGGTCCTACCAGTTTCTGCACAAATCTGTGAAATTCTAGCAATTAAGAGGTTTTCTTTCCTCCAAAGCTTGTTCTTTGCAACCTACTGGTTGCCTGTTACACGGAGCTAGCTCCTTCTTGACCTGTGGGCAGTTGAGACAGCAGCTGTGTAGTCCACCTGGATGCTGTTTGGGAAGAAAGCAACTTCTCAAGGGACTCTGACCTAGAACTTCCTCTACACAGAAGCCTCTGACTCCATATATGATACTTGCTGGGACACAACCAGCAAGTATCCACATAGAGCTGATGGGAGTCACCTGGAGATGGAGATGGGACTTGCTCCTATCTCATTTGGGGATGAACTAAATTAGCATATATTAGCATTCATGGCTAATTGACTTTGACATGAATCTTATTCCAAAATATTGTGGGCTGTGCTTCTTTACTCTTGTAGTCTGAGTGAGTAAAGAGAGAGGAAGAGGAAATGAAGAATAATCAGAGAGAAGGAGGGGGTGGGAGAGGAGGACAAGGGTTGGAGAGAAGGGAGAAAGACAGAGAGAGAGAGAGAGAGAGAGTGAGAGAGAAATAGAATGTGTGTATAAAAGTAGGTAAACGGTGAGACAGGAGGTTTTACCTTCTTCTGTATTATGTTAATCTGTGATTTGGGAATTGGCCTCATTATTCAACAATGTCTCTGGGAATGAAGACGATACATTCCAATTACAGTTTTAAAGACAGAAATATATATGCCAGACTTTCAGATATACCAATAAGAGGAATTTGGCTGTATTCCAGAATGTCATTAATGAGCGGAATATATCTCTAGATTTCTAGTATGAGAGCTGGAAAAGATCTCAATTTAGCTCCTTATTTCCCAGAAGCAGCAACTGAACTGTGTTGTCAGAGGTCACTAGCTGGTCAGGCAGAAGGGACTAGCACACAATTCTTCTGACTCGTATTCTGTGTGCTTTCTGTACCCTGGACACATGTGGATGCATCAAATGTTCCAGCAAACTGACAATACCTGAGAGGCTCCAGAAAAAAGGATTGGTTGGGATTGAGTTTGAAGTTAAGGCAGGAGAAGGTGACCTGCTCTGTAGTAGGAATGAAGGAGACTGTGAGGAACACATATTTTCATTTCTCTGAGGTAATGAAGAGGCCTTGCTTGGAGAGGTCTTGCTGGGTAATATAAGTCTTACGTTTAATTTTATAAGCCACTGCCAAACTTTTCCAAAGTGGCTTTGTAATTTTATATTTCCCTAGCAATGAATGAGAGTTCCAGTTGTTCTACATTCTTACCAACACAAAGTATTGTCAGTCTTTTAAATGTTAGCTAGTCTAATGGGTGTGTATTAGTATCTGATTGAGGTTTTAATTTGCATATTAATTTTCACCTTGCAGTGAGATAAGATCACCAGCAGCCAGCCCCAGAATGCTGTAGTCTTCAGGGAGAAAGCATTGCCTTGATGACGTCTCAATTGAGACTTTGTTTTAGCCTCAAAACCATAAGCTAGTAAATTCCAATTGTTTAAGTTGACCCATTTCATGGTATTTGCTTCAGCAGCCTAGGAAACAAAAAAACCTTTTTTTGTAAAGTGTCTTTTCAAACTTCTGCCCATTTATTGAGTTGTTTTTCTTATTATTTAATTGTAAAAGTTCTGTATATAGTTTAGATACAAACCCATTGTCAGGTATATGCAGTGGGAAGATTCCTTTTCATTTTCCTCATTTTGAAGAGCTCAAGTTTAAAATTTTGATGAAGTCAAATTTATAAATTTTTTATTCTATGGTTTGTGCTTTTTGTATCCTATCTAATAAATCTTTGCCTACTCTAGTTCATAATTTTTCCTACATTTTCTTTTAGGAGTCTTATAGTTTTAGCTTACCTATTTAGGTGATTCTTTTTGAGTTAAAATTTGTGTATGAAGTGAGATAAATGTCAAGGTTTATTTTTTGACATGGGTATCCAGTTGTTGCAGCACCATTTGATGGAGACTATCTTTTTCCACCCCTGCTAGAAATCAATTGAATGTATATGTGTGGGTCTTTTTCTGAACTCTCTATTTTGTTACATTGGTCTATATTTCTATCCTGATATCCATACCAGACTTTCTAGACTATTGTAGCTTTATAGTAAGACTGAAAATCAGGTTGTATAAGTTCTCCAACATTATTCTTACTTTTCAAAATTAATTTAGTTACACTGGGTCCTTTGCATTCCCACTTAAGTTTTTAGAATTAGCTTGGGGGGTGGCTAATTGATATTATTTGTTGTCTTTATCTTTGTTGACTTTGTGTTTCTTTGTTCTGTTACTTATGGGAGATAACTGTTGAAATCTCCGATTCTAATTATGGATTGGTTTATTTCTCCATTTCACTCTCTCAGTTTTTGCTTCTCATATGTTAAAACTCTGTTAGGTGTTTGAAAAACTAGAGGATTGTTGTATGATTTTGATGACTTGACTTGATCATTATGGTATATCTGTTTTACTCCCTGGTATTATTCCTTATTCTAAAGTACCCTTTGTTTGACATTGATATACATTTTCTAGCTTTCCAACGGTGTATCTTTTCCCATTCTTTTACTTCTAACTTATCTATGTCTTTATATTTAAAATGAGCTTCTTTTTTTAAATTTATTTATTAATTAAAAAATAAACAAAATAAAACATCAACATACATAATCAGTAATTCACAATATCATCATAGTTGCATATTCATCATTTCTTAGAACATTTGCATTATTTCAGAAAAAGAAATAAAAAGACAATAGAAAAAGAAATAAAATGAACACAGGGAAGAAAAAAAAATGATTATACCTACCATACCCCTTAAAGAGGCGTAGGGTGGTGAGACTGCTCATCGTGTTGGCTGGAGAGAGAGGCCACATCTGAGCAACCAAAGAGGTTCTCTTGGGAGTGACTCTTAGGCCTAGATTTTAAGTAGACTTGACCTAAGTTTCATATGAACAAACCCCAAGACTGGGGGCTCAGCCTATAGCTTTGGTTGTTCACACTGCTTGTGAGAATATCAAGAATTCAACTTGGGGAAGTTGAATTTCTCCCCGTTCTCACCATTCCCCGAAGGGGGCTTTGCAAATACTTTTCCACTCACTGATCGAATCACTCTGGGATTCATCGGGGCATCACTCTGGACAAACCAACAAAATCTCATGTCCTACCTGAGATTCCAAGTACTTATGGCGTTCAATCAAACTATCTACATAAGTTATACTAGGAAATGCACTAGTCAAAATATAAATTTTGTAACAAATAAACATTTTTGCTTTAGTCTCACACATAAGGTGACATTTTAAAATATTAATTACCATCTATAAAATGAGTTTCTTATAGACAACATGTAGTTGGGTCTTGCTTTTTTTATCCTGACAATTAAAATTTCTTTTAATTGTAATGTTTAGACAATTATGTAATTTATGAAATCATTATACTTATTGGTGTGATTAGTTTAAATTTACCATGCTCGAATTTGTTTCTATTTGCCTATATATTCTTGTTTTCTTTTTCCTATTTACCTGCCTTATTTTGGATTGAGTATATATCTTATGTACTATATTTATCTATCTCCTCTATATTTGCTATACTGCTTGTGGTGGTTTGAAACTATTATGCGCCCCAGAAAAGCCATGTTTTAATCTTGATCCAATCTTGTGGGGCCAGAATTATTGCTTAGGGTGGGAAACTTTGATTGGATTGTCACTTTGTCCTCAAAAATCTGTCCCTTTTCTATCCCTTTTAGTCCAGACTGTCAATGGTTCCAATGATACAGGTCTTGCAAAAAATTTGTTGCCTTAGCATGCAGTATACTGGATCAAAGATATCAGACAATAGGACCTTCCCCAAATCCTTTCTTCATAACTCCATCTCCAATCCTTGCTTGTCTTGTAATGGCTGACTGGTTCCGTATTTGGTTAAATCCTCAAGTGGGGCACTATTCTGTGGGGTCTCACTTTCTGAGGGCCCAGAATTTTCCAGACCATCTATTTCTGGTTTCTTTGAACCCAAAAGTTCAGTCCTCAGCCTGTTCCTTTCTTGTCACATTTTACTGTAAGCTGCGAGGAGAAACCAGGCTGCATCCTCCACATTTAGTTTGGAAATTTTCTCATCCAAGTATCCCAGGTTGTCACATGCAAATTCTCCTTTTCATTAAGCACCAGGAATCAGTTTTGCCAAACTTTCTGCAACTTTAGAAACAAGGGTTGCTCTTCTTTCAATGTGCAACAACACAATCCTCTAAAGCTTCAACGGGAGAATCTTTAGAGTCCATATTTCTACCAATAGTCTCTTCAAAGCAATCTAGGATTTCTCTATCAAGCTCCTCACAACTCTTCCAGAATCCTCCCCTTAGCTATTTAAAAAGCTGTTCCAACATGTTTGGTATTTGCAAACACAGCAGCACCCCACTCCCAATACCAAAATCTGTTTTAGTTTTCCAAGGCTGCTTGATTGCAATACACCTGAGATGGATTGGCTTTTATAAAGGGGGTTTATTTAGTTACAAATGTAGTAATTTGGGAAGATGTGTGGTGACATCTGCTGGGCTTCTCTCCTGGCTTATGGGTTTAAATGGCTTTCCCGAGGCAGTTCCTTTCTATATCTCCAAATGTTTGGGTCTGAGCTGGCTCTGAGTTCTGTGCTGTGTTGTGCTGGGTTGTGCTGAGCTGTTTCTCTCTTGTGACTTGTCCTTTTAAGTCTCATTCATTGTGGAAGGTACTCCCCTTGGCTGACCACAGATGTAATCATCTATAGGTGAATTTCACATGCTGATGATTTAAGTCTTCACCACAGAACAACTGGGCACCATCACCTGGCCATGTTGATACCTGAACCTAACTAATGGATAATAATTTAATCCTACTACTAGAGTATGACTCTTCTGGAGTCTCTTCTGAATGCCCTGTATATTCAAAGAAGTCTTTTTACTCTAGCTAGAAATGATTCTGAGGCTTGTGTGAGCTCTAGGAATTGTTCAGCTTACATCTCTCCTTAACTGCTATTTCCTAAGAAATTGTCCTTTGACCAGCCTTATGGGGTTTCATTCTGTGCATGCACAGATTGCTGTTTAGCCGAAGACTGAAGGAAATTCCTACTCATAATTCTAGAACTCTTTTTTTTGTAGGCTCCTCTTCTCTGATACTCTGCTCTGCTGAGTACTATAGGACTGCCATACCCTCTCTAAATTTCAATTTCTGACTCCTCAATTCCATGAGACTGACAGCTCTCTTTGGTTTCCCCCTCCCTGCACTGTGGTCTAGAACTTGCTTCCAGGCAAACATTTTGCACCCTAAGCATCTTTCTTGCTTCATCCTGACCAGCCCTTCTGAAAACAGGTATTTTATATTTTATACAGCACCCTTGTTGTTTATAGTTGGAGTTTAATTGTGGACCCTGCTACTGCCTCACTGTCAGAAGTGGAAGTTCCCTGTAATCCGTATATTTAAACTGAACAATATGTCATGAACATCTGTCAACATCAGAGAATTTAGATATTCACCACTCTTTAAAATGATTGCTTCATTCCATTATGTTGATAGATCTGGGAAATTGTGGAAAGCATAACTCATTTCTTAAAAAGTCTCCTCATTGCCAAATGTGACATTAATGTACCACTGCAGATGA
Organism: Myrmecophaga tridactyla; assembly: GCA_004026745.1. Taxonomy (NCBI): domain Eukaryota; kingdom Metazoa; phylum Chordata; class Mammalia; order Pilosa; family Myrmecophagidae; genus Myrmecophaga; species Myrmecophaga tridactyla. Next base: position 77,865 of record PVIY010000953.1, read on the forward strand.
AATATGTGAGTATACATAAAAGCATCCCATTTAGAGATATGCTTGTATTGAACACGTTAACTGAGAAGCAAGAATAACAGAGTTTTTCTTTACACATCTTGATTTGTTACATGAATATGTTTGTTAATCCAGAATTATGGGCCAGACATAACCCCCTGTCCCTGTGGCAGTGCACAGCTTTATACTCTGGAGCATGGGGCAACCTTAATTATAAATCAGAAGCAGAGGTTTTTTTTTGAGATTGGCAAGACACATGAAAATTACTTTAGGATATTACTCTGTCATTCTTTCTCATTGAAAAATTTTTAAAACAGATAAAGGTGATTTGAAAATATAAAGGTCTACCTACGTTTTAGTTTGCTAATACTGTCAGAAATGTAATATATAAGAAATGGAATGACTTTTATAAAGAGGATTTATTAAGTTACAAGTTACAGTTGTAAGGCATTAAAAATGTCCAAACTAAGGCACCCAGAGAAAGATACCTTGGCTCCGAAGAAAGGCTGAATGGTGTCTGACATTTCTCTGTCAGCTGAGAAGGCACATGGCTGGTGTCTGAGGTCCTTACTACTGGATTATTGCTTTGTGCTTCTGATTCCAGTGGCTTCCTCTCTAAGCGTCTGTGGGTTCTCACTTAGTTTCTCCAGGGTAGACCTCTCGGTTCTAACTTGCTTAGCATCTCGTGGGGAAGACACATGGCAACATTTGCTGGTCCCTTTTCCTGGCTTCTGCTTTCAAAAGCCTCTTGCATATCCTGTGGGTCCTTCTGTAGCTCCAAATGTCTGTGTCTACTCTCTGAGTCAGCTCTTTTAAGAACTCCAGTAAACTAATCAAGACCCACCTTGAATGGATGGGCTTACATCTCCATCTAATGGAGAGACCACACCCACAATTGGGTGTCTCACGTCTCCATGGAAACAACCTAATCAAGAGGTCCCACCCTACAATATTGGATCAGTATTAAAAGAGCATGGCTTTTCTGGGGTAGTAACCATTTCAGACCAGTACAACCTAATATTTAAAGTAAGTAATAAATGGAGAATATACTGTCTGATATGTGTTCCATTTTTAGTTTAAGCACAAAGTGGGTATCCAAAAGGCCTAGTGTGTTCTACTAACAACATGTTTGGCTGTCTACATATTGTTCTCTTGTAACTGTCATCTGTAATTCTTATGGCAGCTTTAATTTCTGAATCAGATACAGAAATTTTACCATTATCATTATAATTATTTGTGGTAACGATATAAAAAAATTTAAAAAGCACCTGTAGGATATACAGAAAAATTAACATCAGTTGTTAAGATGATAGGACTTTGAGTGTAATTCTTTCCTTTTTATTTCTTGCATGTTTTTTAAATAATATTTTTATTGAAAAATCTTCACACACATATAGTCCATACATGATATACAATCAATGACTCACAATATCATTACATAAATATGTATTCATCACATGATCATTTTTAGGACATTTACATCACTCCAGAAACAGGGATAAAAAGAAAAAAGAAAAAGCCCATACATCCCTTACCCCTTATTACCTCTCATTGGTAACTAGTGTTTCAATCTTCCCAATTTATTTTACCCTTTATTCCCCCTATTATTTTTTTTATCTTTATTTTTTCCCTCATCAGCCCATACTCTGAATAAAAGGAACATCAGACACAAGGTTTTCACAATCACATGGTAATATTGTAAAAGCTATGTAGTTATACAGTCTTCTTTAAGAATCAAGGCTACTGGAATACAGTTCAACAGTTTCAGGTACTTCCCTCCAGCCACTCCAATATACTATAAACTAAAAAGGGATATCTATATAATGCATAATAATAACCTCCAAGATAAACTCTTGACTGTTTGAAATCTCTAAGTCACTGAAACTTTATTTTGTCTTATTTTCTCTTTTCCCCCTTTTAGTCAAGAAAGCTTTCTTAGTCTGATGATGCTGGATCCCAGCTCATCTCAGGAGTCCTGTCCCACATTGCCAGGGAGATTTATACCCCTGGGAGTCATGTTCCACATAATTCACCTGCCAGGTTGGCTTAGAGAGAGGCCATATCTGAGCAACAAAAAAAGATTCTCTGGAGGTAACTCTTAGGCATAATTATAAGTAGGCTTAGCTTCTCCTTTGTGGGAATAACTTTCATAGGGGCAAGCCCCAAGATTGAGGGCTCAGCCTATTGAATTGGTTGTGGCCACGGCTTAAGGGAATATCAGGAATTCCCCAGACAAGGAAGTTTAATATTTCCTCCTTTCTCTGCAGTCCCACAAGAGGACTTTATAAATACTTTTTTATTCTCTGCCCAAATTACACTTCAAGAGTAGAAAAGTCCATTTCTTTATCAAAATTCAATGCAGCTAGAGGAGGTGGGGCAAGACGGCAGCGTAGGGAAATGTGGAATTTAGTTAGTCCTCAACAGTAGCTAGTAAATAGCTGGGAACTGTCTGTAACAGCTGTTGGGGGAAATCCATGACTGTACACACATCGTACACTAATTTGGAATGGGTGTAAGGGCTGAGATCATTGGATAGAACTGTAAGTATGGCTTCCAAACTGTGGAGACTGGCACCATTCCCACACTGGCATGGTGGGCTGATTTGGAATCTTTCCCCAGTGGGAAACAGAAGCCCTCTCTAGTAGTAGCATGGGAAGGTAGCTCAGCCAAATTCCAGTTGCAGTTTTAGTTAACATATTTAGACTGCTCCAAGCACAGATAAACCTAGAGAAAGCAGGAGAGTAACCCTGAGGTTACTCCTGGCAGAGGAGACTGATGAAGGAAAAACAAAGCAAGACAAAACAGAAAATGGAGGCTTATGGAATTGGCCAAACTCAGAATACTGGAAAAGGGCTGTGCCACCAAAAAAATGGCACACAGCTGGGTACCATCTCTGGCTCCTGAGTGGTGAACCTTGGGAGATGGGGAGACTGTTCTGAAAAAGGATTTTTTTCTTGCACTCTTTTTTGTCTTTTTTTAAGAAAGTATTATAAGCAGCGTATTAGAGAAAGCCTCAGGTATTTAAAATTGTCAGTGCTAACCCAGCCAGGGGCAGAGCTAAGATAGATTTTGGAGACAAAGTAGCAAATCGAGTAAAAGAGATAATCCCCTAAAGGGTGTAGCTTTCTTTTTTTTTTTTTTTTTAATATGGGCAGGCACCGGGAATCGAACCCGGGTCCTCTGGCATGGCAGGCGAGAACTGTGCCTGCTGAGCCATCGTGGCCCACCCAGGTGTAGCTTTCTTAAAAAGAGAAGGGTGGGACCCAGTTCAAGTGGTGGCCCTCTTTCAGAGAATTCAGATCCCAGGGGCTGGGAATCAGAAACAGCTTAAGCTCACCTTCCACCTCAGCTTCTGTCTCAACCGTGCCCCGGGGAGGCTGATAATTTGAGGCTTCACACCACTTTACACTGGTGGGTAGTTGGTGGCTAACAAATATCACCTGCTGGGCAGGATAGGAAAAACCCAGAATCTTGAGTCTCCACAGGAAAGCAAGACAACCTTCTGGGTCTCATCCTCAGGGGAACTTAATACTGAGTACAACCTCCCTCTGAGGTCTGGGACTGCCTTGTCTGGGAAAATCTGATTGAGGTCAATCATATATGGGGATAACTTCCTCAAAAAAAGTTCCATACAGGCAGGGCAGGAAACAGAAAAACAATAGCTGAAAATTCTGATTAAACAGAAGTTATCTAAAGGTCTAGAATAAGTTGCTCTTGAATGCCAAAGAACAAATGGAGAGCAAAGCCAACTAACAAGAAAATGCTAGTTAAATCAGTGAAAGTGGCCTCCAGAGTAAACCATCAAGGAAATTAGATGCCTAGACACCTGCAAAAAATTATGAGTCATACTAGGAAAAATGAAGATATGGCACAGTCAAAGGAACAATCTAACACTTTAAACAAGGTAAAGGAGTTGAAATAAATAATTAAAGGTGCTCAAACAAACATACTAATCAAATCAAAATCAAATCAACAAGCTGAGGGTAAACAAAAGAGATTAAGGACATAAAGAAGACATTGGGCAACCATAAAGAAGAACTTGAAAGCTTAAAAAAACAAATGGCAGAACTTATGGGAAAGAAGGACACAATAGAAGAGATGAAAAACACAATGGAAAATTACAAAAGCAGATATGAAGAGGCAGAAGAAAGGATTAGCGATCTAGAGGACAGGTCATCTAAAACCTTACACACAAAAGAAGAGAAAATACAGGGAAAATAATGGAAAAAAGAGCAGGGTCTCAGGGAATTGAATAAAAACATGAAGTGCATGAATATACATGTTATGGGTGTCCCAGAAGGAGAAGAGAAGGAAAAGGGGCAAAAAGAATAATGGAGAAAATAGTCACTGAAAAATTTCCCATCTCTTATGAAAGACATTACATTACAGATCCAAGAAATGCAGTGTACCCCAAACAGAATAGATCCAATAAACCTACTTAAAATGCTTGCTAATCAGATTATCACAGATCAAAAGCAAAGAAAGAATTCTGAAAGCAGCAGGAGAAAAGTGATCCATAACAAACAAGAGAAGCTTGATAAGACTATGTGCAGATTTCTAAGCAGAAACCATGGAGGTGAGAAGTCAGTTGTATGATATATTTAAGATTCTGAAAGATAAAGCTGCCAACCAAGACTTCTATATCCAGCAAAACTGTCCTTTAAAAATGAGGGAAAGTGTTTTAGTTTGCTAGCTGCTGGAATGCATCATACCAGAAACAGATTGGCTTTTAATAAAAGGGAATTTATTTTGTTAGTTCTTCAGAGGAAAGGCAGCTAACTTTCCACTGAGGTTCTTTCTTACATGGGAAGGCACAGGATGGTCTCTGCTGGCCTTCTCTCCAGGTCCCTGGGTTCCAACAACTTTCCCCGGGGTGACTTCTTTCTGCATCTTCCAAGGCCTGGGCTGAGCTGCGAGTGCTCAGTTGAGGAATGCCGAGCTGCTTAGGCTGTGCTACATTGCGGTCTCTCATTTAAGCACCAGCCAATTAAGTCAAACATCCTTCATTGCAGCAGGCACACCTCCTAGCTTACTGCAGATGTAAATCTGCAACAGATGAGGTTCACATACCATTGGCTCATGTCTGCAGCAACAAAACTAGGTATGCTCAGTTGACCAAGTTGACAACTGAATCTAACTACCACATGTCCCCCCCTTGTCAACTTGGCAACTACAAACATCATCTTAAACAGGTGCAAAAAATTCTCTTCTTGCTGTGGACCTGTGAATCTCAAAGCAAGTCCAGTGCCAATATGCAAAGGAGGATATTCACAGGATACAGATTTTCATTTCCATAGGGAGAAATTGGAAGAAACACAGATGTAAAACCTGCAGGGCAAGCGCCGTGGGATTTCAAAGTCTGAAAGTCATTTATCCTTTGGCTTTAGAAAGTGGCAGTCCCACCCCTTCCAAAGGCCTATGCAGTGGCCAACCTCTTTCCAAATCAACCTTGGGGAACATCAAGGAGACCACCTCTCGGCTCCACTCTCTCCAGGCATCAGGGCCACCCCTGGGCTCTCTGCCATTTCTGGGGCACATGCTCAACCCCTCCATGTGGTGGCAGCCAGGATCTCCCAGTCACCCAAGGAGCGTGCTACACTTTTTCCAAGGCCTGAGGCTGCACAACTCTCCCACTGCAATGAGAGGGTAGACTCATCCTCTGCCCTCAAGGCAAACTCACCCTCTCCATGTATATGGGTGGGTCCACTCTCCTGGCCAAGGTTTCTTGGCTTCAGACCCGAGCTTCCATGGTCCCCACTCTGCAAACTCCAATTTTTTCCCTTTTGTCTCCTCCTTTGTCAAGATTGGCAGTGGTTCCATTTACACCAACAGTCTCTTCAAGCACTCCAGGACTTCTCCATCATTCTCTTCACAATTCATCCAAAATCTTCCCCTTAGCCATCAAAAATACTGTTCCAACATATCTGGTATTTGCAAACTGCAGCAGCACCCCACTTCTGGTACCAAATCTGTTCTAGTTTGCTAGCTGCTGGAATGCGTCACACCAGAAATGGATTGGCTTTTAATAAAAGGGGATTTATTTTGTTAGTTCTTCAGAGGAAAGGCAGCTAACTTTCCACTGAGGTTTCTTATGTGGAAGGCACAGGATGGTCTCTGCTGGTCTTCTCTCCAGGTCCCTGGTTTCCAACAACTTTCCCCGGGGTGACTTCTTTCTGCATCTCCAAAGGCCTGGGCTGAGCTGTGAGTGCTGAGATGAGAAATACCGAGCTGCTAGGCTGTGCTACGTTGTGCTCTCTCATTTAAGCACCAGCCAATTAAGTCAGACATCCTTCATTGCAGCAGGCACACCTCCTAGCTTACTGCAGATGTAAATCTGCAACAGATGAGGTTCACGTACCATTGGCTCATGTCTGCAGCAACAAAACTAGGTACGCTCAGTTGGCCAAGTTGACAACTGAATCTAACTACCACAGAATGTTTAAAATATTTTCAGACAGACTCTGAGAGAATTTGTGAACAAGAGACCTGCTCTACAAGAAATACTAAAGGGAGCACTTCAGGCAGATAAGAAAAGACAGGGGAAAGAGGTCTGGATAAGAGTGTAGAAATGACATCTGTTAGTAAGGGTAAAAAGAAAGGAAAAATTATAAGATATGATATATCAGAATAAAGTCATGACTGTATGATCTCACTAATATGAACTAACATTAATGAGTGAACTTTGAGAGTTAAAGTTGAGAACACAGGTTATCAGGAGCTAGAAAGAGGGTAGAGATTGGGCATTTGATGCTGAAGGAATACAGAAAGTTCAACAGGACTGATTGTAAAGATCCAGAAATGGATAGCACAATACTGTCTGATGGTAGCACAATATTGTAAGTACAGTGAACAAAGCTGAGTGTGAGTATGGTTGAAAGAGGAACACTAGGGGCATGTATGACACTAGAAGGAAATATAGAAGACAAAGACAGGAACAGTATAACTTATCAAAACTTAGAGTGTACAATGATGGTGATTAAATGTATAAGTATGTGGTAGTTAGATTCAGTTGTCAACTTGGCCAGGTGAAAGCACCTAGTTCAGTTGCTGTGGACATGAGCCAATGGTAGGTGAACCTCATCTGTTGCTGATTTACATCTGCCTCGGTTAGGGGGCATGCCTGCTGCAATGAAGGACGTCTGACTTAATTGGCTGGTGCTTAAATGAGAGACTGCAACATACCACAGCCTAGCAGCTCGGCATTCCTCATCTCAGCACTCACAGCTCAGCCCAGGCCTTTGGAGATGCAGAAAGAAGTCACCCCGGGGAAAGTTGTTGGAACTCAGGGGCCTGGAGAGAAGACCAGCAGAGACCATCCTGTGCCTTCCACGTAAGAAAGAACCTCAGTGGAAAGTTAGCTGCCTTTCCTCTGAAGAACTAACAAAATAAATCCCCTTTTATTAAAAGCCAATTCATCTCTGGTGCATTGCATTCTGGCAGCTAGCAAACTAGAACAAAGTATAAGAATGTTTTTACATAAGGGAGAACAAATGAATGTCAGCAGCGCAAGGTGTTGAAAATGGGATGGTATATGGAAAAAATATAATCAATGCAAATTAGGGCCTATAGTTAACAGTAACATTGTATCATGCTTCCATTAAGTATAACAAAGGCAATATGCCAAAGCTAAATGACGATAAAAGGAGGATATGGGTATGGGGTTCAGGGGTTGTTGTTGTTTCTCCTTTTTATTTTCTTAATTTATTTTTTCTTCTCTTTTTCCATATTCTTCTTTCTTTGCAAAAGAAATGGAAATGTCCTCATATAGATTGTGGTGATATGCATAACTAAGTGAGTATACCGGGAATCATTGATTATTTACTTAGGATGGATTATATGGTATGTGAATAAAACTGTTTAAAAATAAACATAAATAACTGCTGGAGAAAATGTGGAGAGAGATATGTACCTATTCATTGTTGGTAGAGAAGTAGAATGGTGCAACCCTTCTGTACGGCAGAGTGGTGGTTCCACAGGAAGGTGGTTCCACAATATAAGGTTGTCATATGAGCCAGCAACCCCATTATTAGCTATACACTTGGAAGAACTAAAAGCAGGGACATGAATGGACATTTGTACGCTGGTGTTTATGGTGGCAGTATTCACGATTTGCAATGGATGGAGATAGCCTAAGGGTACATTGACTGATGAACTGGAGGGGCAAGCTATGGTATAGACGTACAATGGAATATTGAGTAGCTGCAGGAAGGAATGAAGTTGTGAGACATGCGATTAGGTGAATGAAACTTGAGGACAGTATGTTGAGTGAAATAAGCCAAGAACGAAAAGACAGATGTTATAATGCCTCAGTAATACGGACTAACTACAATGTGCAAACACTGTGAATTGAATTCGAGAGCATAGGTTAGCAGGGGAAAGTTTATTGTAGAAATTCCTAGATTGTAAGCTCATACAGCAGTCTTATCTATTTGGAGTTGTAACTGTTATTTTTAAATTCTGTGATGCTGAGCTATTTTGTGTATAACCTGGTATTTCCCTGAAACTTCGAGTTCCCTTGAACTTTGGGTGTGTGACACCTGTGACTTAGCACTGGAGTTCTGCAGCTATAAAAGTCAGCATTATCCCATATAGTAACTGTTCAAAAAGCTGAAAAAGAAATCAGACTTCAATTAGAGGTATGAATGAAGTTGATCTGCTTAGAACTAAAGTAAATCAGACTAAAGGGGGAAGGATGATACTGACTGTATTTTAAAACTTCAACTTCCATGTAAGAACAAAGGAAAAGATGTTTATTTGGTGCAAAATTTATATTTTGGGTAGCACATTACCTAATTTAACTTGTAAGGTCAGTTTATTCGAACACCATAATTACATGGGACCTTGAATGGGGAGTGAGATCTTGCTGGTTTGTACAGGTTAGAGTGATATCCTGATATGTCCCTGAGTAATCTGGGAAGAAGATTAAAAAGTATTTCTAGGGAGATTGGGACATTAGGGAGGAAAAGACCCAATATTCTTTCTCCAACTTCTTTGGAAAATGCCCTCCCTGTATTCCTCATAGCTTCTTCTATACAGTCAGCATAACTGATGCCAAGAGGAATCTCCTAATTTTGTCGTTCCGTAGAAGAACCCCCAATGTGCCTCCTCTTAAAAAGTGAGTCATTCATTCTCAGATTTTTTTTCTTTAGGTCTAATTTTACAAGTTCTAATAAAATGTTTTATTTTCTGTGCATTATATGAAAAAGATTACTTAATTTGCTTGCACCTAGCCTTCCTTTACAGCAATGCATTATTAGTTTTATTTCACCGTTGTTTTCTTACTAACCAGAGTGACTTAACCCCTAATTACTGGCATTTAGAAGGTGTTCAGTCAATATTCATTAATCATTTATTAATTAGCAGATAGGTAAAATATAGGCTCACAAAGGATATACCAGAAGTGATCAATAATTTAAAATCTTCTGTGTGAAATATAGGTTGATATCAGTGTCTGAGTGAAATGCTTTACTGTAGGTGAGTGAGGAGCCACCTGGGCAGTAAAAGGAGGAATCCTGCAAGTTGGGTATGCTTATCTGAGCCACTGATACTTTTAGAAACATTTTCCTCTGGGATATATTATTTCTAATAGTCCATAATTTGAGTAAGCTGTCCTATGGTTGCACCCCCATCCATCTGAAGAAAATTTCATCCCCAAAACAAAATACTTGAAAATAAATCATAATCTTATATGAACTGATATCGAATGGTTTCCTTGATTTATTGTTAAGTAAAGGAAGCAGTGTACAAATGAGTATCTATGTAATATAGACAGGGAAATAGGAAAATATACAGTTGTAAAAAAAGAAATGTAAAATTGAAAGCTAATGAGCCTGATTGCATACAGAGAGAGGATAGGAGCAAGTTAGAGTGAACAGGAGAATGGAAATGTAATAGCAGGGATGAGGGGAAGTGACACCTCTCTGAACACACCTTTTTGTAGAGATCTGACTTTTAGAACCATGTTAATGTTTCACATACTCAAAAACTCATCCCAGTATATACAGGGAACTCAAAATGGGATACAAACAGTAACAAACGAATCAATTACATATGAATAACATAACCGCACTGAATGAGGTAGGGAAGGAGAGAACTAATCTAAGCAACTTTGGAAAACAAATTTTGACTCTATGCTGTAAGGCTAAAGACCAAGAGAACTGTCCACAAATATTGTACTCTACTTAATAACCTACTTTTCACGGGGGTGTGGGTTAGAAATTTGGAAAGATTTTATGTCTATTCTAGTGGAAATAAGTAAATACATTGTGAGTAATGAAAGCCAAGTCTCTCACTGTCAGAGAAAGGAATTGCACATAAGAAGAGAGGGAAGCCTAGAATGACCCTTGTGGGGCAGAAGATTGGAGGTATCAATATGAGCTCATGGTTTTAAAAATAAATGCACAGATATGTAGATATAATACAGGTGTTTGTGTATGCTTGTGCTACTATATGTACATATATATCCTGGTTCTGTCAACTTAGTGGAACTAGGAGCAGTGAGAACCCAGTAGCCTTGGTTACACCCTGGGTTCGGATCTTGGTTTCTAAATACTTTTCTCCACTAAAAGGAACTCAGGCTCCTCGGAGAAATGACCAATTGGTCCAGGACAGAGAAAATACAAGATCAGCGTAGATTATCTTATTATACCAGAATTTAAGGATATGGTCGAGAAATGATTGGGACATGTCAAGAGAGTATAGAAGCCAACTTGAAGGAACTACTATTGGTCAAATGTAAACATTATTGTGCACAAAATAAATAATTTTATTCTGTGGATTCTAATCCACAGAATAAAATAATTATCCATGAGCCCATACTGCTAAAATAAATAAATAAATGGAGAGAAAGGAAATGTCTTCTTACAGTAGAGTTCTAATTGATGAATGTGGAAGAAGTGATGGAAATAGAAAAATCACCATTTATCAAATACTACGATGATAATTATTGCTGGCAGGAATCATCGATGAATGCTAAAATTAGTAGATAAAAGTATTTGAGCATTCTCAAAATATCTCCTAAAATACTTATTAATTTCAAAGGGAAAATAATAAATAATGGAGAAACATAGCAGACACCCCTTTAGCCAAATGATCAAAGTGAACATTATCAGTAATGAGAAATATTATCACGTGTCTCCTGGTATTATATACCAAGAAAGGTACAATGTCACTTCAGTGGTATTCTTGCCAAAAATGTATAACCTAATGTATAACCTAAATTTAATAATGAACAAACATTAGACAAACCCCAACTGAGGGATGTTCTGCAAAGTAGCAGCCCAAGACTCTTCAAAATTGTCAAAATTATAAAAGAAAAAGGAAAAACTGAAGAATTGTCCCAGGTTGGAAGAGACTAAGAAGACATGATCAGTAAAAGCAATATGTGATCCTGAATGGATTCATGCCAGAAAAAAGGACGTTAGTAGGACAAAGGGCAAAATTTAAATAAGATTTATACATTAGTTAATAGTATTGTATGAAGGTTTATTTCCTGGTTTTGACAATTGTACTGTAGATGTTAACATATGGGGAAGCTAGGTGAAGGGTTTACTGGAATTCCTTGTACTATTTCTGCAAGTTTTTCGAAATGAAAATTTAAGATTAAAAAATAAAAAAGGAAAAACTATAACAGGGACAGATTTACAGGCACATATGGGTCTAGGCCTCTCGTTGGCTATTTTTATTTCTGGACATGATAATTAATGATAAAGAAGAAATAAATACATTCATATACCCTTCAGATCTGTCATGTATTTATAGTTATCGCTTTCAGCTCTAACTGGCAAAGTTGAATATTTGAGTAAATAAGAGCATGAGCTGTGGAAATTAAATCAGAAAGAAAAAAAAGCAATTTTTGAAAGAGAATTCAAGTCAAAAATGTCTATTTTCAAACAGGTTCCACAGGCTTCAATTATTGCCCATTTAAAATCAATAATAATCATCAAACAATCTCAACTACAGAGTTGTGTTTTATATTTAACACAGGTCTATGAATTCTGCTTTTTCGAGTATGAAATTGACAACTTTTATTGTAATAGTTATTAAGCTGAGATTTGAGCAGTGCATGAAATTGAAAGCCACTTGGTAGTGATTTTTCAGGAAGAGTTTTCTGATACCCTTCTTCCAAAGTCATTTTCTATATCATCAGCAATGAACTTTGCTGAGTATTCCTGATGAGTTGCCTAACATTCACAAGAATACAGTTTCTGTTTGCTTGAGACACATTTTTTATGCTTCCAAAGGTTTAGGATTCCAAAGGAGTCTGGCAAGTATATGTTATGACATTAGGGGGATAAAAATGTCCAAAACTGGGACCATGTGGTAGAGTGGTGAATGACTTCTGGTTTTGTACTTTGGTTGGATGAGATAAATGTCAGAGTTAGAGACTCAGAAAATAAGTGTCAGCTCTCAGGAAATGTGGGGTCACTGGTGCATCTTGAGAAATAGACCAAAAAACAATGAAGGACACCTACTCTTTGAGAAATTTATATTCACATCACATGATAGTTCTTTCTCTCTTCCTTTCTCTATACCTGAATGCACACACACACACACACACACACACACAGACCCTGGACTTGCCTGCATCATAGTTATTTGTTGCAAATGTCTGTCTTTGCTAGGGTGATCTTCAGTTCCTTTACCAGTCAACTGAAATACATAGTTTTATCTTCATTTTTGGTTTTATCATTTAACTGAAGAAGTAGATCCTGATCTGTAGATAGTTTTTTTTTATATTAAAGGTTATATATTTGCCATTCTTAGAAACTAAAAAAAAAAAAGGCGCAAGTTATACATTGAGTCTGCTAAATAGCATCATTCCTCATAGAATGGATCCTGGCACAAGTCAGAACACCTTAGTTTCTTTATTCAGGAGCCTCAGTCACCAGAAGTGAGGAGTTGACTTCAGGAATTACATAGTAACGTGGCATTAATCTTGAGCTGTCCTCCTCACTCAGGACAGATCCTGTTCATACCCACTACATACACTGTGGGAAACCCAGGAATATGTACAATTCCCAGCAGGCTAGATATAACTCCATCCCCTTTTTCTTCCACCTCTAAATGCACATGAGAATGCAAATGGTAGTAATAGATTATAGTGATAACCTTGAACCTGCTCTAATTTATTAAGTGGTGAATCATTTGCACATTCCAGTACTTTCTTATTGGTAACAATTTACTTTCAACACATCTTACAACAAATATATATATATATATATATATATATATATATAGCCTTTGCCCCCACCACCACCACCACTGAAGTGTGGCATCGTATCCTGGGTCAGTTCCTCTGCTTTGAAATGTAGATGCAGTGCCATGTTGGACTCTTCCAACTTTTAAGGATTGTCTAGAAACTTACACTTTTGTTCTATTCATCCTTCAAAAGCTTTCTTGGATATCATTGCCATCTCTCATATCCCAGACAGAGTTCATTGCTTTGGCATCTGAGATACGTTTAGATTCTGAGCATACTTCTATTTTTGTCCATCCTGAACCATTTATTCAGGTGTCTGTCTCCTCCTTAGCCTATGGGGTCTGAGAGTTGAGGATCTGCCCTTATTTATCATTGCATCCCCTTTGTTATGTATTGTGCCTGGATTGGATTAGCTGCTCTAAGTAATGTCTGGTACTATGGAAATAGTTCCAAGATACATTATTTGTGAATGAAATATGCCTTTAATTATATAAATTGGTATTTGTATTATAAGACAAATGGCCAAAAGACTATTGTAATTCAATAGAAAATAATATATATTATTGGGTTCAGGAAAAGAGGGAGAATGATAGGAGGAGAAAGAAAAAGGAAATAAGTTTTTCTTTCTCATTTAGTGTTTGTCCATGCAATTTGATGAATTGTAATCTAATGCTAAGTGTAAAATCTGCGGTCTTGGCTTGCCAACAGCATGATGTTTAGCCTTAGCTTCCCGATGATTGTCTTTCATAGGAAATGTGTTCTTGGAAACACTGTCATTGGAGTGCTCTACTTATCAATCATTCCTCCTTTCTGTTCCCTAGCTGAACCCTGATTTCATTCAGGCATCCACCCTTCCCTTCCATAGAGTGGGTGCCTCCTGGGAAGCTGACTCACTAGAGATACAGGTATGGGTCTGACTGGCCACCCCCATCTTTCCTGCTGGTGATTAGTTCAGCAATGGGCATGTGTTGCAGTTTGAGCCTGTGATAAAAGAAGGAAGGTATGCTGGGGATTTCTGGGAAAGTTCTCCCTCTTCTAAGAGGTTTTTGTGCAGATGTGGGACTGTACCACTGCTACTTTCTTGCTGGCAGCCCGAGGATGAAGTTGGCCCTCAGAAGAGGGTAGAAATGATAGAGTCCCAGGGAAACCAAGCCAGGCCTGGTGGATTAGATTAACCCTAGAATTTGCACTTACTCTGGATTTCCAGGGACATAAGCTAATAAATTGCCTTGTTGTTCAAGCTAGTTTGAGAAGAATTTGCTATTACTTGCAACCAAAAGTGTCCTAACTCATAAACAAACACAAACAACAACAACAACAACAAAACAAAACAAAAAATTTCCCAATTTTTAATAGGTGGAAAGTGGAAACTAGGGACAATGAAAGATAGTTTAGCAGGTAGAAGAGTAAAAAATAGACCATTGTTTAGACCAGTGCTTCTCCCTTTAATGCATGTGCAATAGAATCAACTTGTTAAAGCACAAATTTCTGGGACTTATTCCCAGAGCTTCCATTTTAGTAACTTTGGGTGGGGCCCAAGAATTTGTATATCCAAATTCCCCAGTTGTGCTGATAGTGATAGTCCAAGAACCAAATTTTGAGAACCACCATCTTAGGTTTTCAAGTATTGTGTCTTTATGCTAGGATGGGCAAGGTCATGTTACAAAGAAATGGGCTTAAGCTTCTCTAGAGGAGCCATGCCAGGACTTCAAAGCAGGTTGGGCTGGTAAACCCACAAAGTGGGGCAAGCTATATAAAAAAAAAAATTTTTTTTTCCGGTCTCCTTTTTTTTGGAATTTTAACTTTCTTTATTGTATAGTTAGCATATACAAAAAGCAAAGAATTAAAAAATCAGTAATTTTCAAAGCGCTCTTCAGCAAGTAGTTATAGTACAGATCCCAGAGCTTGTCATGGGCTACAATATGATCCTCTCATATTTTTCCTTCTAGCTGCTCCATAATATAGGAGGCTAGATGGCCTAAATATTTTTTAATCATCACAATCAACTTTTTTTCCTTCTTTTTTTTGTGAAAATAATATATATACAAAACACCTATAGATTTCAAAGCACAACACCATAATTAGTCGTAGAACAGATTTCAGAGTTTGCCATGGGTTACGATTTCACAATTTTAGGATTTTACATCTAGCTGCTCTAAAATACTGGAAACTAAAAGAGATATCAATTTAATGATTCAGCATTCATAGTCATTTGTTAAATCCTATCTTCTCTGTATAACTCCACCATCACCTTTGATCTTTCTATCCCTCTTTTTAGGGGTGTTTGGGCTATGGCAATTCTAAATTTTTTATATTGGAAAAGTCTGTCACTGATATGAGATAGGGAGATGGAACTATCTAATGTTCTGGAGAGGCTGAGCTACGTTTCAGGACTTATCTGGACCAGGGATCCATTTGGAGGTTGTAGGTTTCTGGAAAGTTACTCTAGTGTATGGAACCCTTGTGGAATCTTATGTATTGCCATAGGTGTTCTTAATGATTGGCTGGAATGGTCCTGGTTAGGGGTTGGCAGGTTATGATAGGTAGTAAGGTCTACCTGAAATTGCATAAGAGCAGTCTCCAGAGTAGCCTCTTGATTCTATTTGAACTCTCTCTGCCACTAATGCTTTATTAATTACACTTCTTTTCCCTGCTTTTGGTCAGAATGGAATTGTTGAACCCATAGTGCCAGGTCTTTTTTCATCCCTGGTAATCATCTCCCATGTCTCCAGGGGGACTTTCACCCCTGGATGTCATGTCCCATGTAGGGGGTAGGGCCATGATTTCACTTACAGAGTTGGGCTTACAGAGCGTGAGGCCACATCTGAGCAACAAAAGAGGTCCTCCAGAAGTAACTCTTAGGTATGCCTATAGGTAGCCTAAGCTTCTCTGCTACCTACGTAAGCGTCACAAGAGTAAGCCTCATGAACGAGGGCATGGCCTATTGATTTGGGTGTCCCTAAAGTTTGATATAGTATCAGAGGATTCCCTGATGGTAAGGTTTAATAGTTCCATATTCTTTCTCCCCTCCCTCAGGGGACTTTGTCAATACTTTTTGATTATCTGCATAATATGCTCTAGGATGTATCCAGGCATTACAAAATCTATACAGGATTAAAGGACCTCTTTCTTATTCTGTGCTTCCTGTGTTTCAGTTGTTCAAATGAGCTATACAGATAGGTTGAATTAGATTATGCAGTACATTTTTCAGTCTTCTTAAAGGGAATTTATATTCTATGACTGGAGGGTCTATGACTCATATACTTTAGTTCCCCATAGCATTTAACGCACAGCTCCAAGTAAACTGTAGACACTCAAAGCTTGATTAACCCACCAGAGGGTAGGCAGTATTTTCCAAGCTTTTGGTAGGATGTTTTAAGGCAAGATTAGGTGTAATAATACAAAGAGAGCTACAACTAACCCAGCATGATGATTTTATGCAAATAAGAGTTCACCTAGTTGCTAAGAAACTCCAGCAACTTTCCCTTTAGGAAAAATGAAGCACTGTGGTCTGTTCTCTAAAAGCCTTAGGGTTCTGAACAGATAACTGTCATCGCCTATCACTTTCTACTTTTCATACTAACCACAAAATAAAGCTGTGATACTGCTCTACTAGTTTGGCAAAATTGTTTTTGCCTTCAGCTGTTTACTCCCTCTGGAGACTAGTCACCTCCAAATTTATAATCAAGGAAATGTCTTGTGTTTCAGATAAATAACAAACTGTCACTTCGTAAGAGATCAGAACTCCCTTACCATTTATGTAGCTTGCATTCAGGCAAACCACTGTTTCTTAAATAAAAGACATAATTAGTGTTTGTGCTTCCAGGCTTTCTTCCCAAGCAGTAAATACTAGTCCCAAATGCAGTGAGGCTCCGCCTCTGACCTGCAATGAAAGGAAATCCACAGGTGTGAGGACCTGGTGTGGGCACTGAGGATCTGTTTCCTCTAGTGCTGGGTTTAAACCAGGTGTTTATTCACCCTGAGGCAGGTAAGGCAAGGTCTGCTTGGCTTTAAGTCACCCTTTGAGTTTCTGTTGGCGTCAGGCTTTGCCAAATGATTCACACATGCTGGAAATGCAGAGAGGAACTGAAGGAGCAGCGTTTTCCTTAGCCAGGAAGTGGATTAAGACAGAAACATCAAAGTTGATGTTTTACACGATCCCTATGCTTTCCAGTCATCCAGACCATGTATTCAGGCTGCTCAGGTAGTTTCCGGCTTCTAATGGGATTAATATAGCCAGCAGAAGGGGTGGGGCAGTTTCTGAATAAGTACATTTATGATGATTAGTAAAGTGCTAGCTCATAGTGGCATTTCTCCAATACTGGAATTGAATTTTGATTCCGTGCAAATGGACGTTACTCTGCGTAGTGCATTTCCCCCCTTATATTTCTACAACTTGTGAGAAATAAATTTTGAAGGAAACACTCCTTATTCAGGGAAACAGGAAAAAAGCTATAATGAATCTGATACAAAAGACATTCAGATAATCCAAGGTTTGAGTTTAATGTGGTGCTTGTTGAAATATTGCCCATTGTTGTGTAATACCATGAAATGTAAATATGAAGTCAAAAGTTTAATGCACGATAAAGAAGTTCTGCAAAGAAAGAGATTGCATAAAGCTCTTCATCAGGTGTTCTTCCATGATCTCAAAAATATCATCTATTGGATAATTGCCAATCATTGAACTGTTGTCTAGTTTTCTACCATGTTCCAGCAGGGGATAGGACAAACATTTCCATACGAGGCATTTTATGAACGCCCTGCCTAGGTACACAAATTATAAAGCACTTTATGGAGTAATGAGATTAAATTCAAGCTTCTCTAGCCTCCTTGACAAGTCATCTTCCCTAGGCTGGTTTCTTGTTGAGAAGGACAGAAGATGAAAATTTCCTAATTGTATCTCTTTTCAAATCTGCATTGTTCTTTGTTGAATAGTATTCTGTTCCTTTATCATGTATTTAATTCCTTCTTTTATTTTTTAAATCATTTAAAAAATACTTTCTTAAGGTCTGTCCTGCTAATTCTGTGAAGTTTGTAATTATTGTTTCCTCTGACTTAATCATGGTGAGTTGTTTCTTCAGATGTTTTGTGATTTAGGATTGCAAGTTCTTATTATCTGTGAGAATCCTATATGGCCTGAGTTGAGGCTAGGTCTCTGCAAAGTGGCTTCCTGTTTTCTTCAGCCAGGGACCTCAGATGTATTGAAATCTGGGAAGAAATTTTTTGTTAATTTCTCTGCTGGGGGTTTACTGACCACATGTGGTCAGGCCTATGGTTACAGATCTTCAGGGAGATTTTTTTTTTTCTCTCACCCAGAGCTCACCCTGAGACAAAAGAAAGTTCCTTGTTGCCTCCCTGGAGGTAGATATTTTCTAGTCCGCCATTCTCAGAGGGCGCAGCCCATCTAGGATTCCTGCTCTGTGTGAGAATCTTAGTTCTATCACTCCACCTTGTGGCCACTCCACTGAGTCATTTACACACAGGCTTCTTCGTAACTGAAACTGGCAATGAGCCTCTAGAGTAACAGAAATGTCAGTACCTGATATCTGTTTGTGTTGGGCCTTTGGGGATTTCCCTTTACTTCCTGAGAGTTTGGCTATGCATTTAAAAATTTTTTGGTTATATTTTTTGGCAGCATTTCCAGGTGTTTTGTGGCAGAAATTTTTTGAGGACTGGAAGGATATCTAGTTTACATCCAGTGAAAAACAAGTCCCTGTTGTATTTCTAGGCCCTTTTGGGGCCTTGTTCATTCTGGACGTTGAGAAACAGTAAAGAACCTTCAGAGAGGCCTTGCACCCTAGAAATTTTTTAGCATTCCTGGACCCCCAAAAAAGACTGTAGACTTGAGGAGATTTCCTCATTTAAATGTGAATCTCAGGAAATTTAGAGTCTCCCTGGAATATATAGATGTTTGGGTTAGGCCAGCCTATATCCTTCAGCTCTTGCTTAATGGAATAAACACTAGACTTAGAGTTGGGAACTTAAGTTCAAATCCTGTCTTTGCTATATAATCTTGGGTGGGCTATTAAAATTGCCTGAGCCTCCATTTCCTCATCTGTAAAATGGAGATGATAATATCTGATTGAGCAGAAAGTTAAATGGCATAGTGTCGATAAAAACTCCTGGAGCAGAATAAGCATTCACAAAGCTGGTTGAATGTGATTCTTTGTCATCTTAATGGTTGTGTTCTGCTTCAGTTGCTGGTTTCTTGACCAGTGTCCTGGGCATTGTGGTCATTGTGGTTGAGAATCCACATCCATTCCTCTCTGGGTGATTAGTCTAAACCAGTGGTTCACAAACTTAAGTGCATTGGAATCACCTGGAAGGCTTGTTAAACCATAGATTGCTGTGTCCCAACTCTGGGGTTTCTGATTCAGTAGGTTTGGAGTTGGGCTTAATAGTTTGCATTGTTCCCAGGTACAGCAGATGCTGTTGGTCTGGGGTCCACCGTCTGAGAACCGTCATGGTAATCCTATTCTCCCCACTGGTAATTGGTTAAGGAATGGGCATGTGATTTAAATCTGGCCAAAGAGATGAGAGGGGACGTTTGCTGTGGGCCTTCCAGGAAAGTTTATATCAATAAAGAGAAAGAAACACAGGAAAAACTGGTCTTCCTTTTCTTCTGGAAATTGTCATGTCATGACATGACAGACATTTTGCGTTCATCCTGGGTATGATGCCAGTCGGGTGTAAGGAGCACAGCCAAGAGAATCTCAGGGCAGCAGAGCTGGAGTCCTGATAACAACTCCTTGCCAAGGGACTGCTCTACCTCTCATCTCCTTTCGAGATAATATATGAAAATATATATATATATACTTTAAGTACAGTTAGAGTCAGGGTTTTTCAGTTATTTGCAGCCCAAATATTCTAAGTGATGTAGCCATGACAGGTGTATGCTGAGAGTTTTATTCTCTGCCACCCACAGCTATAGAGTACCAAAGTATTGGATTTCATTTCAAATTATGCTTTTGTTCCTTTTTTTTTGGCATGGGCAGACTCCGGGAATGGAACTCGGGTCTCCGGCATGGCAGGCGAGAATTCTGCCACTGAGCCACCATTGTACCGCCCTTTTATTCCATTTTTTGAACTACTAATTTTCTGTGACACTTCTTCTCTACTTTACTCTCCTTCTCACCCAGTCTTCTGAGGAATGTACTTTAACTGTCAAAAATTGTAAATCTTGAAAGGAGGCACCTGTTCCAAACTTGCATCTTATTTGCACATGTGGGACTGCAGGATCCATTTCTGGTTGAATGTATGATGATAGTTTTACTGGCTATCTTCTTCCTTGTGTTGTTTCTATACAGTGTTGTTTTCTGGCAATGCCAGCCAATTAGTAATTTAATCTGTCTCCCTCCAGACCTTTAACCAATTTTCAGAATTCTCCAATCAAGTAAACATTGATTCAGCTAGAATTTCAAATATACCTTGTCCTTCTGTGTTGAATTTTTGCTAGGAAGAATTGCAGAGCACTCGATGCAGATGGCTGAAACCTGGGTTGTGACCAGGTTTACAGAGAAAATAAAAAGGGAACTCTCTAGGGAGTTGAGCCAGCTCAGCACCTCCCCATGGAGCCTGAGAAAGGGAGCAGTGATTTTTTCCCCCCTTCTTTTTAATCTCAGTTTGGACAGCTTCTTTATTCAGGACAGCAAGGACTGTTGACAGTTGAATGAAAAGGGTGGAGGCTCATGGGATTGCTAATGAGATACAAAGCCACTTTGGAATCAAAATAAATTTCTATCTAATAGCTCCTCTGGCTGTAGGGAAATGAGTTAAGAGCCTCAAGCCAATTTCTATTGACAGGTATCCTTATCGTGGTTAACGGTGCTTTCTAATTGGCTTCTGAGAGGGAAGGCCCACAGCTTCAAGTTGTGTGCTGCTCTTCCAGCAGATGGTGGGGCTGAATGGAGCAAATTGGTGCTGCTGTGGTATGAAGCGCCCTATCTGGGAGGAAAATAAAGTGCTTAATAATCACAGCTAACTTTATAACATTTCTCATAAAATTTCATTTCATTCTGCCCACAAAATTGAGCAAGTGTTAAAATGAAGAATTCGATTATTTCCTGATATCAAATGCCTCTTCTCACTTTCTCTCCAATTATTTCTCTAGAGTGGGTTATGTTCCAAGTCCTCTTTTGAAGCCTTCCCTGACCACCCAAACTAGAAGGAGTATTTCTTTCTTCTGAGTACCTAAAGGAAATAATGTCCATATTCTTATCTTCTCCTGTCGTATTTTGTATTCTTGACCATAAAACTCTTTGAAGGCAGGGACTATGTAGTATATTTTCCTGTATCTTCCACACAAAACCCAGTACAGTGCTTTACATGTAGTAGTCTCCAATAAAATTATTTAATTGGTGGATTCTTTCTACTTATGAAGTATATAGCACTTAGACTCCTCTAAGAAGCAGATTTTCTCACCTTGACCCTATGGATGGGCATCAGGACTTTCACAAAGCCCCAGAAATTGAAAGCAAAGTGGATATTTTATGGGGAGAGGATCCATAGCTCTCAACAGATTCACAGAGAGGTTCTTGACTCCTTTCCAAATTGTAGGATCACCAAATTAGTTTAATCATTTCCTTCTTATCCTGATAAAACTATAAGTGGTTGAAGCGACTGTCTAATCTTAAAAATATGGCAATAAGAGTTCTCTTGGAATGCTTCAGATCCTACTTTTAGTTGTTGTTCCTAAAAGAGAAACAGAGATTAAATGGAATTCATATGCTTTAATTAAGTTGGATATATATATATATAATTAAATGGATTGTGTTCCCAAGTCCCAGTAGAGTTGTATATTTCATGGTGGTTACATGTATTGCCTCTACATGGCTATGTGATTATACCTGGAACCATTAATTTTTTACTTAGGTTGGAAATATGATGTGTGAATAAAACTGTTTTGGAAACATGATGTGCGAATAAAACTGTTTAAAAATGACAGAAGATAAAAATGCTGGGGAAAATGTGGAGAAAGAGATGTACCTATTCACTGTTGGTAGGGAAACTGAGAGGTGCAGCCCCTCTGGAGGGCAGTGTGATGGTTCTACAGGAGACTAGGGGTGGGGTTGCCATATGATCCTGCAACCCTGCTGCTAGGTATATACCTGTGGGGACATGATGGACATTTGCATGCTGGTGTTTATTGTGGCAGTGTCTGTGATTCGCAATGAATGGAGGTAGCCTAAGGGTACATTGACCAAGGAATGAAAGGGGTACTGTGATGTATACATACAACAGACTACTGAGCAGCTGCCAGAAGGAATGTAGTTGTGAGGCATGCAACTAGGTAAATGAACCTTGAGGACAGTATGTTGAATGAAATCTCAAACAAAAAGACAAATATAATCATGCTTCATTCAATGGACTGACTGTAATATACAAACTTGGAGAGTTGAAGTCAAGAGCATGGATTATCAGGTTGGGGCCTATTGTAAATGCTCCTAGATTGTAAGCTCTTATAGCAGTCACATCTATTCAGGAGTTTTAACTGTTCTTTCTAAATTTGGAGATGCTGAGCTATTTGTGTATGACCTTGTCATTCCCTGGAACTTTGGGTATTTGTGTGACACCCGACATTCAGAGTTAGATCTCTGAAGCTATGAAAGTCAGCATTATCCCATACAGCAACTGTTAAAAAGTTGAAAAATTGATCAGACTTCAAATAGAGATGTGAATGAAGCTGCTCTGGATAGGACTAAGGTAAATCAGAATACAGAGTAAAGGATGATATGGTCTATATTTTAAAACTTCAACTTTTGTGTGAGACCAACAGAAGAGTTTTTTTGGTGCAAAATTTATATTTTGGGTAGCATCCTGTCTAATTTAACTTGTTTGGTCAGTTTATTTGAACACGATAAATATATGGAAACTTGAATAGGGAGCGAGACCTTGTTGCTTTGTACAGGTTGGTATGATGACCCGGTACATCCCAGAGTAGTCTGTGAAGAAGATAAAAATTATTTGCAAAATCTCCTTGGGGGATTGGGGAGAAAGGAGGAAATATTAAACTTCCCCATCAGGGAATTCCTGATGTTCTTACAAGCAATGCGGACAACCAACTCAATAGGCTGAGCGCTTGGTCTTGGGGCTCGTCCCATGAAATTTATTCCCATAAAGGAGAAGCTAAGCCTATTTATAATTATGCATAAGCGTCATCTCCAGAGAACCTGTTTTGTTGCTCTGATGGGGCCTCTCTCTTTAAGCCAACTCAGCATGTGAACTCACTGCCCTCCCCACGATGTGGGGATGACTCCCAGGGGTATTAAATCTCCCTGGCAATGTGAGCCATGCTTGCCAGGACCCAGCATCATGGGATTGAGAAAGCCTTCTTAACTAAAAGGGTGAAGAGAGAAATGAGACCAAATAAAATCTCAGTGGCTGAGAGATTTCAAATAGGAGTTGCGAAGTTATCCGGAGGTTATTCTTATGCATTATATAGAT
The DNA here is from genome assembly GCA_004026745.1 of Myrmecophaga tridactyla. Lineage (NCBI taxonomy): Eukaryota > Metazoa > Chordata > Mammalia > Pilosa > Myrmecophagidae > Myrmecophaga > Myrmecophaga tridactyla. Next base: position 101,506 of record PVIY010000953.1, read on the forward strand.
ATCCTTTTTTAGTTAATGGTGTATTGGAGCGGCTAGAGGGAAGTACCTGAAACTGTTGAACTGTGTTCCAGTAGCCTTGATTCTTGAAGACAATTGTATAACGATATAGCTTTTATAATGTGACCATGTAATTGTGAAAACCTTGTGTCTGGCACTCCTTTTATCTAGGGTATGGACAAATGAGTAAAAAAATAAGGATAAAAAAAAATAGATAAGTAATAGGGGTGTGGGATAAGCAGTGAAAAACTGGGTCAATTGCAGTATTTGTGGTCAATGAGAGGGAGGTGTAAAGGGTATGAAATGTATGTTTTTTTTTTCTTTTTTTAAAATTTCTTTTTCTGGAGTGATGCAAATGTTCTAAACATGATCATGGTGATGAATACACAACTATGTGATGATATTGTGAACCATTGATTGTCTACTTTGCATGGGCTGCATGGTATGTGAAGATACCGCAATTAAAAAGAAAAAAGAAATAAGGCCTCTAAAGCCAGACTGCCTACTCTTGAATCCCAGCCCTGCTACTTTCTATCTGTGTAACCTTGGGCAAATTACTTCAACACTCTGAGTCTCAGTTTCTTCATCTGTAAAATGGGGATAATTGTGATCTAGCTCTCCGGGGTACTCTGAGGGTTAAATGAGTCAATGCATCTAAAGGCATTTAACACAGTGCATAACACACATAGCAAGCACTAGGTAAGTGTAGCTATTGTTATTCTATTCTACCTCTCATTTTCATCAATACAAATTTAGCCATGGTCATTGCATCTACTGTGACCACTGGATTCTCTTCCGGGTAATTGTATTGGGATCAGATCAGATTGAGTTGTTTTGTAGAAATTGTATGGTTTCACTCTTTATTAGGTATAATCCTGTGTTTTCTTGCTTGAATTTCTTTGGCACTCTGAGGTCAAGTTCCCACACATGAGGGTTTTTAAGCCATTTAAATATTTTGTGGCAAAAGAATCAAGATTCTTTGAATTTCAATGAAGACTCATTTTCTCTTAGTGTATTTTTTTGAAAAATATTAATAACAAAATATCTTTCATTCTTAGAGAAATGTTTAATAATAGCCTTTTAGTCATCATTTTAGTTGTTAACTTGGAAAAGTATGAAATAAAATCTAGTGGATTTGGATCAAAGTCAGAATTGCCTGGAATTAATTCTTTTCATTAGCTTTAAGGTTAGTCATTTCAAAATGGTGAAAGGTTTTGATTAATTCCAGAATGTATAAATTTAATTTGCAGAGGTAGTATTCTGGTGAGTTCTTAACCCCTGCTTTTGGGAGAAGTAGAAAAATAATGAAGTAATTTTTGTGGGGAGTAGTGTTAAATGAGGCAATTTGTCAAATTTTATTTTTTTTTGAGAGGACTGGCAAGCATTTGAGAAGGGAGGGCAAATTATAGAGACTGTATTGCAGCAGAGTCCTCAGCTAAATGTACATCGGGTGAAATTTCCCTCACTCTTCCCTGATCCGGGACACTGTAACTAAACAACTAATATCAACTACTCCATTTGTATGATCCTAACAGCTCTGGGACTTACAGTATACATATTTAAGGAGACAGTTTTCCATCTGAGGCCTAGGAAGAGTTGTGGTGCAAATTGGGGTTTTGAGGAGTAGGGATTTCAGCAGGAAATAGATGATATACACAAATTGGGTAATTCTCAGGGAGTTTAAATAGAACAAAAGTTATAATGGTATGGGAAGACTATAGGGAAACTACAAGGGAGAGTGCAGTACTCTTGGGCTTCTAAGGAATGAGGGCAGTGCCTTTCCTCCCTTGGCCTGAGTAGGCCAGAGGAGTAGACAATTACCATGGCCGTGAGGGGTAGAGAGAAAGAGAGAGAAGGAGAGAGAACAAGAGAATGATAAAGAACCAACTGTGCAGAGAGGAGCTGTGGTCTCTGGTCATCCTCGAGGGATGCTGCCAGACTGGGGCAAGCCTGTGGGAGAAGGGGTGTTGCCCCCCAACCTCTTCTTTTTCCCTGATCTTTGGCCAGTGGTCCTTGTATGAACCTGACCAGAAGGCAGAGAGCAGGGCAGGCCATTCGTGTGCTCTGCACAGGCAATGGCATACCTAGTGTCTTTTTATATCTAAAGCAGATCATTTTTTTTAAATCTTTTTTATTGTACAGTATAACATGTATACAAAGCAAAGAAAGAAAAAAGCAATAATTTTTAAAGCACTCTTCACAAGTAATTACAGGACAGATCCCAGAGTTTGTCATGGGGTACCATACATGCTCCAGAATATAGGAGGCTTTAGAAAGAATAAATATTTTTTTTACCATCACAATTGCCTTTTTTTTTTCTCTTTTGTACAAATAACATATATACAAAAAGGCAATACATTTCAAAGTACAGCACAACAATTAGTTGTAGTACAGATTTCAGAGTTTGGTATAGGTTGTAATTCCACAATTTTAAGTTTTTTCTTCTAGCTACTCTAAGATACTGGAGACTAAGAGAAGTATCAATTTAATGATTCAGCAGTCATTCGTTCGTTAAACCCTACCTTCTCTGTATAATTCCACCATCACCTTTGATCTTTCTCCAACTCTTTAGAGATATTTGGACTATGCCCATTCTACCTTTTTCATTTTTGAAGGGTTGTCAATAATATGGAGTAGGGAGATAGAACTAGTTGATGTTCTGGAAAGTCTGGCCCCTCTAGGTTTCAGGACTTATCTGGTCCAGGGACCCATCTGGAGGTCGTAGGTGTCTGGAAAGTTACCCTAGTGCATGGAACCTTTGTAGAATTTAATATAATGCCCTAGGTGTTCTTTAGGGTTGGCTGGAATGGTTTTGGTTGGGATTTGGCAAGTTATGATAGGTAGCAATGTCTAACTGAAGCTTGCAAAGCAGATCATTTTTAACACCTTTTCCCCATATAGGACAAAATTATTTTCAGTAATTACCATGTAAATAATCAATAATAATTTTCATTGGTTCACCCTTAAGTTTTACAAAATATAATTAACAATTCAAAAAGAATAAATGTTGATGTCAAAGTTATCCAAATTCAGTAAAATATCTCCTGTCTGCTCTAAAATTTGCATTTACCAAACATAAAAACTATACCTTGCAGTTCATACTCTGTTGCACAGTTTTAAATTCTAAGCATGAATTAAAAACTCCATGTGGTCACCTAGAGTGACAGAATTGATGTAACTCAAACTTTCTTTGCCTTGGCTGTCAGTATGCTCTCACTTGCTACTTAGCTACTGTTTAAACACAGGAGTATGTGTTACCCTGGAAGCTCGAAGTAAGAACTGCCCCTGAAGTAAGCTTCGTTGACTCTGGACCTTTAGAACTTGATCCTAAATGGAATTCGTATAGCTGAGTCTGCAGGTGTAGAGGCTGACTGTATAACTAGGAGTTCTTCAATTTAACTTCCACCTAGAATACAATGCTCCTTAATACATAAATAGCAAAAATGAGTTAATTTGAAGCTTACCTAAATATTATTAAAATTGCAGCAATTCTTGGTTTTAGAATTTCTAGCCATGATGATAATAAAAAGCAGTTTACTATTGTTTTAAAATTCTCCACAGATAATTCATCCCATTATTGCCTGAACTTGGGGCACGAAACTGCATCGAGTATAGTAGAGAGTGGATCTGTAGGGACAAAAGGAAGGTATCTTGTCAGGAATGTTATAAATGGAGAGAGCTATTCGAGGTGGTACACCCTCAGGTGTGCTTAGTTAGCAGGCAGCTCACTCTGTTTCATTCCCAGTATTTTCTACACCTTGTCTGTCTACATGAGCCCATTAGCATCCAGTCCTTATAGGTTTTGTGACAGCCACATACTGAAGGTTAGTGAATGATTATAACAAAATAGAGGAAGGATCCATACTTCTATTTAACAAATAAACACCTTAGTAGCTCTTCTCTTTTTGCTGGAAGACTGCTTCCTAGAGCTTAGAGGAAACGACATTCTGAGATGATTGCTTACCATCCTATACGCTATTCTCTTTCCCTGGGGGTCTCCGTCCCCCCACGTGCCTCCAGCTATGTGCCTTCCTCTTCTTGCTTCTACAGGTCAGAGCACACGCTGGTTCCTTTTACCGCCTTGGTTTTCTTCTCCCCACCCCCTTCTTGGCTACCTCTGTTTCCTTCTTTTTTCTTTTTTGGACCAACATAAATGTGTTCTGGGAACTTTTAGTAATCTATGGAAAAGGTTGTTAAAGGCTTTATGTCAGACGTACAGTTGCTTGGTAACTTGAAGTACCTTTTGCCAAGTTTATGTTCAGGAAAATTAGAAAAACTGTCTGGTCTCCGCTGTTCTCAGGCCTGGGCAGTGTCAGCTCTCCAGCCCAGCAATGTCTGAGGGGATGGCCACACAGGCACAGAAGGAAGCCTTGGCCTCAGCATTGCAGCTAGGGTGAGTGCAAAGGTTGAGCCCCTGGCATGGCCTGAAGAGGCATCTGGAGAGGCCAACCCTAGCAGAGGGGCAGGCACATTTGCAGAGCTTCTAAAGCCGAATAATCATTGTGCGTCTGTGAGTTGGTTTGAGATTCTCTCAGAGTTTCTTTACTTCTTCCTTTGAACCCCTCTGTCTTCCATTCTCAGTGCAGTTCCCAGTGGTTTTCAGGAAATCCACAGTTTTAATCTTAAAGGCTCTTGCACAAGTGGTATCAGGTAACCTCAGAACAATGGCACAGAACTCATCTCTCCTTGCCAATTTCCACAAGCAAATAAATAAAAATTCCTAGGATTCTGGGATGGGAGATACCAACCTGGAGGAAATGAGACCTCCACAGTGGTAGGTATAGGATGATTCTGGGTAGAATATTTGTTTTCATTAACTCTTAGAGATTGAGACACCAGAAGTACCCCAAGGTCCAAACAAAAACTTCTTTGCCAGACTGCAGATGGTGTTTACTGCCAGATGAGGTAAAGAAAAGTGCCAGAAGATTAGGCTCCTTGGGAGGGTTCTAATGTTAAGTGTCCTGTACCTTCCCAAATTGTGGGTCTTGTAATTCCCCAGACAAACTCTTCTAAAAAGAGAGGAGCTGTCACAGCATGAGTAAAAATTACTGTTTGGCATACCATGGCTAGGGTGGGTGAGCAGATCTTCTCCAAGACTGGCTGGCCAGGAGCCAGGATTATTCAAATGGAAATGAACAGAGAAAGTGGGGCCGGGGGTGGGGGGTGGGGTGGGGGGAGCAGGAGAACAAAAGTCTATTGAGAGGTACAATAAAAATTTTAATGAGTCTTCAAATGTTGCATTCTCTCATAGAAGTAGTCATTGTATCTTTTGGAAATTAAACTTTGAAATGATTGACTTGAATTGAGCTAGAGACTTAAAAGTTATTGAAAGAAAGAAAAAGGTCTCAGGTCAGCAACAATATTTGTACTAAAAAGTTTTTAGTGTTCAGAGTAATTGGCAGGATGGTTTTTGGTGATGGTATTAACTATTGGGAGCTAATTTAATTTTCACTGGATGAATGAAGAGCCTTTCTGTAAAGATAAGAATGAGAACTTCAGCAACTGCTGAGAAGTTTTTCCTAAGAATATAAATTGAACGTGACTTGACTTTAGTCTCTCATCATAATCAGAATTAATTATACTTGGCTATAACTTTACAATTTCTCCAATCAGGTATGCATGGGGAAGAAGAGCCTTGGGATAGGAACTAAGATCAGGTTTTGGCAACTGTATATTGGACTGTCTTAACCTGGAGGGAAAGGCACTGGTTCTTGTGCCTTTGTGGGACAAGAACCCACAAAGTTTTTGGCTGCTTGTGTGGGACAATTTGTTCAAGTAAATAATCTTGGATGTAGCTTCTTGCTTAGGGATTCCATTCTCTTTTGAAAATAATAACTACCTAAATGACTTTAGATATATTTGAAAAGCATTAGGTGTAACTGGGAATGCATCTGGTGACAGGGAAGCTCTGTCAGACGTCTCAGGGTATTCTTTCTGGTTCCTCATTTCCAGGTATTTCTGAGGTTTAGGAGTATTCTGGGTGCTGCAAGCCTACATGGATGAAAAAGCAGCCCATTAATCTTGAACTAAACTAATGAATCAGAGAGAAAAATACTTACTTTTTTAAAAGCTAGACCAGTGGGTAAAAGTTATAGAAAAACAGATTTGGAACATTTCTAACATCAATTGAACCACCTTCTTCAAGAAATTGAATCCTTTTATTCTTGAAAGTGTTTCTGGAATCTTGGAAGGGAGGTTAAGAGAACTTCCAAGGAAATCGTTGTATCTACTATGAAATGTTGTAGCTCTCCTGAAAGAAAGGATTTTTCATTAGTACATCCTACTAGCAAAATCCTTTTTCCTCCTCTTATTTGGAAACTAACATTAAAACAAGTGAAAAGCAACAACATTTCACATGCTTAAACTGACTGGTCTCAGATGCTCAGCTCTTAAAAGCTAGAACTTCAGAGGCATCCCCTGGAGGGTCCACCTGGCTTAGTGTCTTCTCTTGATCATGTAATGACATTTAAAAAAAATTTTTTTTTATCAAGACAATAAATGATCCTTGAACTAGAAAAGAGCAAACCATTTAGAAATAAAGACGGAAACCCCAATTCCTTCCCTGTTGGCAGCCAGTGGTGTGTGCATGTGTGTGTGTTTTAATTCTTTTGGATATTTTCAATTTTAGATGATTTTTAATGAAGATTCTTTTGAGTTTAGATGCCATAAAGAATAAAATAATCTTAGTTGAGAAGATGTAAACCACACCATGCTTCTTAAATGGTTTATTCAAGCATAAATTATAAGTGTATCTATACTCATCCACATGTAACTTCAATTACTCTCCAGACTCAATAACAATGTTATTCTGGAGTTCATGCTTTATTTCTCTCTTGGGAGCTGGTGAAACTACTCGCAGAGGGAAAAGACTCTATTTTGGTTCTTTTCTGAAATTTCTTGTATCCATTATTGACTTTGGTTGCAAATAACAGAAGCCCTGACAAAACTAATGTAAACAATAAAGAAGTTAATTTTATGACACCTCCAGAAGAAGAAAGAGAAGAAGGAAGGCAAGAACAACCTTTCCACAAAGAATAGGACATAGGTCCTCTCGTCAGACTGATTTACGTCACATGTACACTCTGTGACCAAATTGCACTTATTGACTGACGTTGATCAGGATTGCCCTCTCTAGTGGGAGGTGGGGGAGATATCTGAATACCATTGGAGTTCTGGGAGAATGGATATTGGGAAAGCAATTAACAGTGTCTACTCTTTCTTCTTTTTGTGAAATGACCTATGTCACCCATTGATCTCTTTCTGATCAAAAGGAGCCTATTTAGTTGTATCAGTTGTATTAATCCTTGTGAGATACATACCTTCTTTGTATCAGGACTAATAGAGGAATTGCAGAAAATTTTTGTTTTTCCCATGAATTGATCAAAATTTAGAGTTCAAATAACAAGATTTTATTATTTGTTCAGGTAACTATTGCTATTTGCTTTTATTGACCACTGCCCAGATTTCTTCAATTTATGGAATTTAAAAAGATTAATTTTTAAAAATGTTTTATTAAGTTTGTACATGTACATAATTTAAATAGTCAAATCTTCAAGGTTTGAAAATCAGCAATCACCTGGCTTACTTTCCCCATTTTCCATTCCCCAGACGCAATAGCCCTTATCAGTAAATGGCATATATTTAGTTCCTGATATTTCAGGTTTATGCATAATCTAATCAATTTTCCTTCATGAAAGATGAGAATTTAGCTCTCATTCTCATATAACCTTCTTCCATCTTGGACCTAACACACAAGTATTTTCTGTCTTATCATAATTTTGATAGTTTAATAGTGTCTTAATTATTATGAAATTATCACCATATAAATACTACTCACAATTGAGAGTATATAATTAGTTTTCTTTTTTTTTTCTTCTGGAGTTAACAGTTAACTTGCTTTGGTTATTTTTTTGCTAGTCTTTATCATTAATTTATCAGTATCATTAATTTTGTTTTTATCATTAATTTATTCCCAGACTTCATGTATCAGTTACGTAAATCTTCTCTCAATATACTCATTTATACTAAGTATTTTTGTCAATTTCATCTCGCCTAGAATTTGGGTCATGTTGCACAGCTGTTACCCTGGAATCTCCCTTTATAGTAATCCTGGGAAATACCTTTGTTTATCTCTTATATTGGATCTTTTGTTTCCCCTATGTTGTATCTTTTACTCTCTTGTTTGGGTAGAACACAAACTCTGGTAGTTTCTTTTTTTTTTTTTTAATTTGCATATGGGCAGGAGGCACCAGGGATCGAACTCCAGACCTCCAGCACGGCAGGTCGGAGCTCTGCCTGCTGAGCCACGGCAGCCGCCCTCTGGTAGTTTCTTGTGAAAAGATTGTGGGAGGTCAATATTTTGGGACCTTGCATGTCTAAAAAATGTCTCCTCTCCTGTTTCACATCATAGTTTAGCTAGGTATAGAGTTCTGGGTTGCAGATAATTCTGTTCAGAATTTTGAGGGCATTGCTCTGTTGTCTGCTAGATTCCAGGGTTGATATTGAGAATTATGTTGGCATTCTGAATATTCAGCCTTTGTATAAACATATTCCTTCCTCCCAGAATCTTCAGGTATATGTGCTGCTCTGAAATCTCATTCATTGACTGTACTAGGTACTTTGTATCTGGCTATACAGAGTATCAGAAAACTTCTACAACTTCTGCAATAGTTTCTTCCACCAACTGCAAATATTGTAGTAATTCAATCCAACTCAATTCTGACTCTAACTACCTGGAGTTAGAGTAAGGGTAGCCTTACAGTAAGGGCAGCCCTCTACAAGATTGTCCATCAGGTACCCATCGCAATTACAGGGGCCCAGGCCACCCTCACTTCAGACAAGTGACTACAAATTTAGGGGTCCCCATCACCCCTTGGATTTGAGAATTTGCTAGAATGACACAAAGCTCACTGAAAGCACTGTATTCAGGATTATAGTTTCACTACAGTAAAAAGACTCAAACAAGAAGACACTAAAGGAAGAGATGCATAGGGTGAGGTCTGGGAGGATTTCAAACACAAGCTTCTGTGTCCTCTTCATGTGGAGTCAGAATGCATCATCCAGTCAGCCTAGCAGCAATGTATTTTCTCAGTCATGGAAGCCCTTTGGAACTGCAAGGGTCCCATGTATATATGAAGGCTTATTATATAGATATGACTGATAGAATCTGAGTCTAAACTTAATCTGCAATCCTGTCTCTCCCGGAGGCTAGAGAGGTGGGACTGATTGATGTGCTCAAAGTCCCAATCCTCTAATCACCTGGTTGGTCTTTCTGGTGTGGCTGGCCCCCACCTAAAACTGCAAGTATGGTTGGCCCCTCTCTGTTGACTCATTAGCACATAAACTATCAGGTAAGGTTTTGAGCCCACGATGAAAAGTATATAATGGGAAAAATTCTGAAGTTGCTTCGCCAGGAACTGAGAACAAAGACCAGCCAAGTTTTTTCATTATACTACGCTGTTTATAGCCTTCATTCCAAAAAATTAAAAAATATTTTCCCTCCTTCATTTTCTCTTCTCTCATATTCTTGAATTTCTATTATTTTCATGTGGGGCTGCTTGGACTGGTCTTCTAATTTTTTCTGTTTTCCTGTTTAAATCTCTTTTTGATCTACTTTATAGATTTCTTCAACTTTATCTCCCAAACTTTTAGATCAGTTTTGCTGCACACACATGAACATTACAAAAATTTCTGGGAACTTTATCGTGGGGCGGTGTGGAGTGGGGGACTGTTCTCCTTAATTGTACTTTTTTTTTTAAAGAAAAAAGGAAAACATTCTGTTCTTATTTCATGTATTCAGTATCTGCTTTCCTCAGAAGTTGAATAATCTTTAGTTGTCTGATCTGATATAAGAGTACAGGACCAAGAAGCTGACTTGAAGCTCCAAGTATATTGGAGGGGCTTGTCAATGGTGTCCAGGTGTTAATTGGCAATTTTGGTCCCCAGGGGAAAGAGTGTACTACTGGCTTTTAATGAGTAGGGGCCACGGGTGGTGCTAAATATCCTATAATGCACAGTATAGCCCCCCACAATAAAGATTTTTCTGGCTCCAGATTTCAATAGTGCTAAGATTGAGAAACCCTGCTTGAAGGTAATCTGGGTTATTTGTTGATGGACTCTTCTCCTTGTGAGGGCTAATTTCATTTGTCTGTTTGGTTAGGTTATGGTTCCCAGTTGTTTGGTCAAGCAAGCATTGGTCTGATTGTTACTGTGAGGGTATTTTGCAAATGGATTTGTATCTATAATCAGCTGATTGCATCTATACCCAACAAAGGAGATTGCACTGAGCAATGAGGGGAGTTTCCTCATCCAGTCAGGGGTCTTGAAGCCAGAACTGAGGATTTCAGAAGTCAGAAAGAATTCCTGCCTCTAATTCAGCCAGCCAGTATATCAATGTCCTGCCAGGTCTGTTTCTCTGGAGAACCTTGGCTAAGACACTTCCCTATCAATATCTTTAGGTATTTCCCTTTATATCTGATAGAATGCCAACACCTGATTGGCGGGTTAAGGCAGACCACAGCAGTCTGGGAGCTGTGTGCAGGAGGATGATGGGATTTAAACATCCAATGAGCAAACATTGACCTAATTCTACCCCAGTTTAGGGAAAACCCTGCCTTCAACTGCGTTTGGTATCCTCTAGCTGAGAGACCCTCCATTTTATTCTCTCCAGAGAATGATAGATTCCCTAATGGAAGCAATCTGGGCTTTTAACTGCTTCTTAAATTGGCTTTCAGGCAATTATTCTTTTGGGCCCATCTTTATCACTCTTTCAGGGAAACAATGTCACCAGCTCATGGGCATTTGTGGGCTTCTACATGTAAATTGAGTTTGTTCTCAGATTTTGGGGTTCAGTTTTCTCTAAATCAATTACCTCTTGCCCATATATTTTCAAGTTCCAAAATTTTATTACTATTATTACTTCTACTCTCCATTTTAAAAGCTCCCTTTAGTGATTTTTTTTGTGGGTTATTGGGAAGGAGCAGAGGCTATCAAGAGCCTTTGACCCTCCATCTTTCTCAGAAGTATAAAACCATTCTTACTTCTCTAACACATTTTCTGTAATGTTGGCTGCTCCATTTGCCCTTAATGCCAGCATTTTTTTCCTTTGATAGGTAGAAGAGGTTTATAGAATATCTTGGCTTTTGTGAGACAAAGTCCAGATTGCTACCTCAAAATTTTTCTCTGTTACTAAAAAGAGAAAAAAACCAAAACATTTCTAGTAGTTGCCTTCAGCATTTCTGGGTTTGTTTTCTTCCTCTTTATTTCACACCAACTTATTTAATATGTAACATATAATTGTCTGCTGGCTGTTTCTTATGAAAGCACTCACTCATAGACTCATTCACATATTCAATAAGTGTTTATCACATGCCTATTGTGCAGAAGGGTCTGAATGAAACAAGAGGATACAGGGTTGTGTCACACAACTTGCTTTTAAGCAATCTTCTTTGCATCCTTTGGAAATACAGTAAATTATATGACATGTTTCCATGACAATGTGCCATATATGCATAATCTTTGACACAATGTTGTTCTTCCCTTTTATAGTGTAAACTTTACATCTTTGGGCAAAACTACGTGTATGTAAAATAATGACTCCACTTTATTGTTTGTCATAGTCAAAGAAAAACTTTGCTCACTTCCCTTTGTGGTTCTGTTGAGTCCTCAGGAAACGAAGCTGAAAACTCATTGTCGAATATTCCAAAGGAGCTTCCAATAGTTACACTCTTAAAATCACCAGAAAATGATCCCCTAAAATGAATCAATGACATGTGACATAGATGATAGTGTCAGCAATCTGCCTTCATCTAGTCCTGTATTTTGCAACAAATATGAATGCCTTTAGTTAAAGAGAATGGAGGCTGAGAGTAGGTATAGACATTGCACTTTTGTTTGTCATGATCTTGAATATGGAGGTTTTCAGTGTACACAAGGCCATCAATCCCACAACATGCCAAGAGATGGCAGCTCATGGTGTAGATTGCAGAGAGAGCAGCAATGCTTTTGCTTGGCTTCTGGTTTCATGCAACAATTTAAAAGTCCAGAACAGTGATACATGGTGCTGATGAGACGTTTATCTTCAACTTCCCTGTAATCCCTGAAAATGCCTCCACTCCCAGCCTTAGCTCAAGCAGGGCAATGATATGTTGTAATGTTTTGGCTCCACTCCACTCATTCACTCAACACAATACAATTTTTTAGAGCTTTTTGTTTTGTTTCAAGATAGAATAAAACTGTCTGTACATATTAATCTCAGAAGGCACACTGACTGATAACAAGTCTTCAGTACATCTACATCCCAAAGCAATCATTCTAAATTCAGTGTCTTCTGCATTTATATCATGGAAGCTATCTGGAGGTACTTGAGATATCTGCTGCTTTGAACTGTCTGGTCTTATTTTTAGCCTCTTGTCTTCTTCATCAAAAAAGATGGTGTGAAGGTAGCATTAAATTAGCATATTAGATATATGTGGCATGGGAAGAGGCTGGGGGAAATCTCACAGTTATCAAACCCCAAATTTCTTTCTTACTTCTTGCCCCATGTTACTCTCAATAAATGGCTCAAAGTGAAGTGCCCCACACCTTTTCTACCTGAGCTAGAGGACAGCCTCACATAAATTAGTTGCCCACATAAATAATATTCTCCAGTTGGGGATGTGACACTGTTTACTTTAGGCCCTCCCATGTATTCTGTATTTGGGCCTGGCTTACAGTGATGCTGGCAACATCATCCAGAGAGGGAGCCTGCCATTCGTATAGAGGTTTACCTGGCTCTGTTGTTCAATTGTATTTATTGTATGGATGCATAAATCTGAAGATGGTCAATAGCCCAAAATTGCATGATTTGTATATAGAGGAACTGGAATTTTAAAAATATGACTTTAAGTTTTTATTCTTAATTGCTATATTGTCTTCATTAAAGTTCATGTTCTCAGAAAAAAAAAAAAAGTGAAGTGCCCCAAAAGCATGCTTTCTTCTGAATTCTCCAGAGTTCTTAGCACAATGTCTTGATGAGAAAATGAGCTCTTCATTCATTTCTTTAGAGACGGATGGATGAATCCAAGCTGCAGGACAACACTGGTGGATTTCATTGTCCCTATGGAGAACATCCTCCTTTTCACAGTTTGGGGTTTGCCTTCATTGCTTTTGTCACAAGCAGAAGGATGAACCCAAAGTAAAGACCTAACTTGACAGAGATTTGCACAGAATCAAAGAGAAAAGCTAAATAGAAAGCATGAAAGATGCCAGTGACAGAAGCTAGTCATGGATTTGACTAGCCAGAATCTAGAATGTGGAAGTAGATTGGGTCAAAGTCTGAAGCCAAGAGAAGATTGAGAGGGACATTAGTTTATCAAAAGCAGAATGGGAGATTCAGAGTGGAAGGCAGAAGATGAATGAAATAGGAGACTGTGCACACCTTCCAGGTCTTTTCCCTTTTTAATGCTGTTAGTTAGAAGTTGGATAAGCCTGGACAAGAGGGAATAGGAGCTGCTAACGTCAAAGAGCTTAGAAGGTAGGAAATGCCTCCCGCTTTTGACTATATAAGGTGTGGAATCAACCATCTATTTGTATACACATAACACTTGGCATTTTCTAGAGTGATGTTCCCCAAAGTATGTCCCTAGAAGCACTATTCTGTTAATGCGGAGAAAAATGTTTGGAAAACACTGGATTAAACAAGTTACTTTCTGAAGACTTCTGATAGCCATGAACTCCTCCTATAGGGGTCATGTGTAAGCAACATTTGTCATACATGTTCAACCTCCAAAGTTTTTATAAGCATTTCACAGGACTGTAAGCATCATGTGGACCACATGGGAAAAGATGCTCTGCATACTATGTTTATGTTGAAGCTCCACCTCTTTTGCTTGGAGCATTTCATTCCACTGGCTGCCAAAGCTCAGCTTGTGAAATTTTGCTGCTGAATGAATTGTTCCCTGTTCATTTAGTATTGAATTAGAAAAAGCTGGCTTGAAGTAGCTCTACTCTGGATTGTTTATTTTTCAAATTGAATAGATGTAGCTGTAGGTAGAAACATAGATATAGATATATTTTATCAATGTGTAGGCAGTGTTTATTAAGATGACCCAAAACATTGAGGAAAATTTTGATGCCCTTCCACTTACCAGCCAAGTTAAAAAGGGAAAATGACCTAACTGAAACTTTTGGGCTGTTCAGATCTCTTTATAATCTTGTCCTAGGGAGTGAATAACTTTGAAAATTTGCCAGACTGTGTGACTCATTGAGATGACTCATTAAACTCATCTTTGTATAACTAAATTTGGATGTTTGTTTAGTTGAAGCACAAATTATTATTTTATGTATTAACCCCTCAAGTTCAGTTTTAGACAGAGGTAATTGATCCAATTAAAACCTAAGGATGACATTTCAGATATTTTTCTCCTTAAATATTTCATGGACATGAAAATAACTAGTGGTATGAAAAAGAATTAAAAGGAAATAAGAAAGGGGGCCAAATCTGCATAGGAATGGATTATTTGGGATGTATAATGAATGCATCACACAGATGCAGAAGACCCTTTATGAGCAATTCAGAGATGTCATCCTGAGATGTTATTGTATGTTATACACATATATTTTATAAAGCTTTTAGGGTAGTGATGTGTGTGTGTGTGCGTGCATGCCCACACCTACCCTGGTGCCTTACTTTTTATTTTGATTATTTTCTTTTTTAATTTAATTTATTTTATATTATCAAACCAAAACAACATACAAACATGAATATTCTTAGCATACAAACATTCCATGTATGGTGTACAATCAATGGCTCACAACATCACCAAATAGTAGTATATTCATCACCACAATCATCCTTTAGAACATTTGAACCACTCCAGAAAAAGAAACAAAAAGAAAAAAGAAAAAATTCACACATACCATAGCCCTTACCCCTCCCTCCCATTTACCACTAGTATTTCCATCTACTCAATAGATTTTAACTTTCCCCCCCTATTTTTTATACCCCTTACCAGTCCCTTTCATTGTTCATTAGTATTTCATTGATTACTTTTTATAAAACTTTTTTATTGTGAAATATAACATTTATTTTAAAAAGCAATAATTTTCAAAGTACAATTTAAAGTACATTCAAAGTACAAAGTAGTTACAGAATAGATTTCAAAGTTTGGTATGGCTTACCACTCCACATTTTCAGGTTTTTTTTTCTCCTAGCTTCTCCAAAACATGGGAGACTAAAAGAAATATCATTGTAGTTATTCAGCAGACAAACTCATTTGTTAAATCCTATCTTCTTTGTTATAACTCTTCCTTCTCCTGTGATCCTATTCCCAATCTATAAGAGTCTTTGGGCTATGTCCATTCTAAATTTTTTCATGTTGAAAAGGGGTGTCAACAACATAGAATAGGGGGATAGAATTAACTGATATTCTTGGAGAGGCTAGCCCTTCTGGGTTTCAGGATTTATCTGGCCTAGGAACCATCTGGAGATTATAGGTTTCAGAGAATTAAGCTTAGTACGTGAAACTTTTGTAGAGTCTGAGCTGTAAGTGTTCTTTAGGGTTAATGGGAATGATGTTAGTTGAGGTATGGCAAACTATGGCAATTAACAATATCTAGCTGAAGCTTGCATAAGAGCGTCCACCATAATAGCCTCTCAACTCCACTCAAACTCTCCGCCACCGATCCCTAGTTTGTTATATTCTTTTCTTCTTTTTGGTCCAGAAAGGCATTGTTGATCCCACAGTGCCAGGGCCAGGCTCAACCCCAGGAGCTGTGTCCCCTGGTGTCAGGGAAACTCTCACCCCTGAATATCATGTCCCACATAGGGGGAAGGGTAATAATTTTCCTTGCAGAGTAAGACACCTTATCTAAGCAACCAAAGAGGCCCCCAGAAGCAACTTCCAGGCATAATTATAGGTAGTCCCAGCCTCTCTGCTACAGAAACAAGTTTCATAAGGGCAGCCTCAAAATCAAGGGCTTGGTCCATTGTCTTGGGAATCCCTAATGTCTGAGAGAGTACTAGGGGTTTCCCAGATGGGAAAATTTAATATTTCCATATTTTTTCTCCAATCTCTTGAGGGACTCTACCTTTGCTTTTTAACTGTCAGCCTGCCATAGTCTGAGATGTCTAAGCTATAAAGAATTACAAGGCCTTGTCTGAGTTCTGGGCTCCATGTTGTTTGGTTGTTTAAATGAGCTATCTAGACAGGTTGATTTAGATTGTGTGTTACAGAAAATTTAGGTTCTAGACACAATAAACCTCTCTGCCTTTGATCTTATAGAGTAGATAAAGCTCTAGAGTACATATACTATCATCTTTTGTCCTGTATTCTGATTTTCATTAGTTCCAACCAGATTGGCTTTGTTTTTATCTCTAATTGAAAGCTGATCTCTTTTTTGGGTACTTTAACTGTTATCGTATGTAGCAATGTTGATTTTCAGAGCTGCAGAACTCCAACTCTGAATCCTGGGAGTCACAGAGGTACTCAAAATTCCAGGGTGATACTAGCTTACACACATATAGCTCAGTGTCTCAGAAACTAGAAATACACTTACAACTTCAGACTAAGTATGGCTTCTATAAGAGCTTACAAGCTAGGCTGCAATTTTCTTATAAGTATTTTCTGAAAGAGACCATAGCATATTTGTTCTTTTGTTTCTGGCTTATTTTGCACAACACATCATCTCTAAGGTTTATTCAGTTTGTTGCATGCCTCACGACATCATTCCTTTTTATAGCTACACAGTATGCCATCACCTTTAAGCTTCTCAGTCACTGTACCCTTCACCACCCTCTATCCACTGGGCATCATGGATAATGTACAAATTAAACAAACCATGTCTTACAGTGTCCACACTTGGTTGTACAATCAACATGACTTTCAATTTTAGACAATTTTCATTAGTCCATAGTGACAAAGAACCAATAAAAATATCAAGTCAAAACTTCCCAGGGCCCAGCTCAAGTGAAGAAGTGTTCCTTCCTCAAGGAACTTAGGCCCTAGGGGCTGGAAAAGAGAAGCAATCAATTCCTGCCTGCTACTTCAGCTCTGTCTTAACCACACACCTGGCAAGGAGAGTCTGCTGAAATTAAAGGCCAAACACCACTTTAAGCTGGTGGGAAGCCTCAGGCAGACAAGTGCCACAAACTGGGCAGGATAATGTCTAGAGGCTTCAGAGGAAAGTACAACAAACTTCTGAGTCTCGCTCTTAGGGAAAATGGATATTGGCTACTCTCTCCTCCTGAGACATGGCCTGTCTGGTCTGGAAAAATCAGACTGAGGTCTATAATATCTGAGGAGACCCTCCTCAGAAAGAAAGTCTCCATATAGCAGGGCAAGAAATAGAAAAAGAAGAACTGAAAAATTCTGATCAGTTAAACAGAACCTAAGAGGTCTAGAATAAGTTGAACTAAATGTCAAAGAACATATAGATTACAAAACCATCCAGCAAGAAAACCCTAGGTAAAAACAGAGAAAATAACCCCCAGAATAAACTAATTAAGGAAATCAAATGTCTAGACACCAGCAAAAAATAACGAGTCATACTAGGAAAATTGAAGCTATGACCCAAAGGAACAACCAACACTTCAAATGACATATAGGAGTTGAAATCAATTCAGGATGTTTGAAAGGACATGCAAAATTTCATCAAAAATCAAATCAACAAGTTGAGGGAGGATATAAACAAGACAATGGGTGAACATAAAGAAGAACTTGAAAGTTTGAAAAACAAATTGCAGAACTTATGGGAATGAAAGGCACAGTAGAAGAGATAAAACAAAAATTGAAACCTACAACAATAGATTTGAGGAGGCAGAAGGAAGGATTAATGAACTAGAGGACTGGACATCTGAAATGCAACATACAAAAGAAAATATAGGGAAAAGAATGGAAAAATATGAGCAGGGCCTCAGGGAATTGAATGATAACATGGAGTGCATAAATATGTGTATTGTGGTGTCCCAGAAAGAGAAGAGAAGGGAAAAGGAAGAAGACATAAAACTACAGATCCAAGAAGTGTAGCATACCCCAAACAGAATAGATCTAAATAAACATACTCCAAGACACGTACTAATCAGATTGTCAAATTTCAAAGACAAAGAGAGAATATTGAAAGCTGCAAAAGAAAAACAATCCATCACATACAAGGGAAGCTCAATAAGAAAATGTGTAGATTTCTCAGGAGAAACCATGGAGATGAGCAGGCAGTGGTATGATATATTTAAGCTTGTGAAAGAGAAAAACTGCCAACCAAGAATTCTATACCCATCAAACTATCCTTCAGAAATGAGAGAAGATTAAAATATTTTCAGACAAATACTAAAATATTTTCAGACAAATACTCACTGAAAGAATGTGTGACAAAGAGACTGGATTTATAAGAAAAAGAAGGGAGCACCACAGGCAGATAGAAAAAGGCAGGAGAGAGAGATCTGTAGAAGAGTGTACAAATGAAGACTATCAGCAAAGGTAAAAAGAGAAGAAAAATAGATATAATATATAAAATCCAAAGGACAAAATGGTAGAAAAAAGTATTGGCTTTACAGAAATAACATTAAATATTAATGTTAATATTTAATCAAAGACATAGTCTGGCAGAATGGATTAAAAACCAGGACCCATCTATATGTTGTCTACAGGAGACTCACTTTAGACCCAAGGACAAAAATAGGTTGAAAGTGAAAAGTTGGGAAAAAATATTTCATTCAAACAACAACCAGAAAAGAAGAGGGGTGGCTATACTAATGTCTGACAAACTAGACTTCAAATGTAAAACAATTAAAAGAGACAAAGAAGGACACTATATATTAATAAAAGGAATAATTCAACAAGAAGACATAACAATAAATATTTATGTACCAGGCCAGCATGCTCCAAAACATATGCGGCAGACACTGACAGCGCTGAGGGGAGAAATAGACACCTCTACCATAATACTTAGAGACTTCAATTCCCTGCTCTCATCAATGGACAGAGCATTTACATGGAGGATTAATAAGGAAACAGAGATTTTGAATAATATGATAAATGAACTAGACTTAACAGACTTTTACAGAATATTACTCCCCACAACAGCAGAATACGCATTTTTCTGAAGTGCTTATGGTTCATTCTCAAGGATAGACCATATGCTGGATCACAAAGCAAATCTCAATAAATTTAAAAAGATTGAAATTATACAAAACACTTTCTCAGATCATAATGGAATGAAGTTAGAAATCAATAACAGGCAGAGGGCGAGAAAATTCACAAAATATGGAGGCTAAACAGCATACTCTTTAACGTAGATCAAGGAAGAAATCAATAAGTAACTTGAGGCAAAGGGAAATAAAAACACAGCATATAAAATTTATAGGATGCAGTAAACGCAGTGCTGAGGGGGAAATTTATTGTCTTAAATGCCTATATTAAAAAATGAGAAAGAGCAAAAATCAAGAAGAACTAGAAAAAGAACAGCAAACTAACCCTAAAGCAAGCAAAAAGGAAAAAAATACAAATATTGTGCTGGAAATTCTAGTGAGAGCAATTAGAGAAGAAAAAAAGTAAAAGGCACCCAAATTGGAAAGGAAAAAGTAAAACTCTCACTGCAGATGGCATGATACTATATGTCAAAAATCCTGAAAAATCTACAACAAAGCTACTAGAACTAATAAATGAGTACAGCAAAGTGGCAGGGTACAAGATCAACACCCTAAAATCAGTAATGTTTCTCTACACAAACGATGAGCAATCTGAGGAGTAAATCAAGAAAAAACTCCATTTACAATGGCAACCGAAAGAATAAAATACTTAGGAACAAATTTAATGGAGTATACAAAGGACATATACACAGAAAACTATAAGAAATTGCTAAAAGAAATCATGGAAGACCTAAATAAATGGAAAAACATACCATATTCATGGATTGGAAGACTAAATATAGTTAAGATGTCAGTTCTACCCAAATTGATTTATATATTCAATGCAATACCAATTAAAATCCCAACAACCTACTTTGCAGAAATAGTAAAATGAATAACCAAATTTATATGGAAGGGCAGTGTGCCCCAAATAGCTAAAAAATATCGAGAAAGAAAAATGAAGTAGGAGGTCTCATACTACCTGACTTATAACATATTACAAAGCTAAGTAGTCAAAACAGCATGATACTGGCATAAATATAGATATACTGACCAATGGAATCTGATTGAATGTTCAGAAATAAACCCTCAACCTATGGACAATTTATCTTTGATAAGGCAGTCAAGCCAATACATCTGAGACAGAGCAGCCTCTTCAACAAATGGTGCTTGGACAGCTGAATATCCATATGCAAAACTATGAAAGAGGATCCATATCACACACCTTATATAAGAATGAACTCAAAATGGATCAAAGACCTAAACATTAGAGTTAAGATCATAAAACTATTAGACAAAAATGTAGGGAAATATCTATAAATCTTGTAATAGGCAGTTTCCTAGACCTTACACCCAAAGCATGAACATTGAAAAAAAAATAGATAGATGGGATCTCCTTAAAATTAAACCCTTTTTGTCATCAAAAAACTTTGTCAGGAAAGTAAAAAGGCAGCCTACACAGTGGGAGACAATATTTGGAAACCACATATCAGTTAAGAATTAGTTTCCAAAATATGTAAAGAGATTCTTCAACTCAACAATAAAAAGGCAGACAACCCAATTAACAAATGGGCAAAAGACCTGCACAGACACTTCTCAGAAGAGCAAATACAAATGGCTAAAAGGCACATGAAAAGATGCTCAACTCCACTCAACTTCACTGGATTTTAGGGAAATGTAAATCAAAACTACAATGAGGTATCATCTCACACCCACTAGAAGGGCAATTAAAAAAAAAACAGTAAATGACAAGTGCTGAGGAGGATGTGGAGAAAGAGGCACACTTATCCACTGTTGGTGGGAATGTAAAATGGTACAACCACTCTGGAAGGCAGTTTGGTGCTTCCTCAGGCAGCAAAGTATAGAATTGCCATATGTTCCAGGAATCGCATTACTAGGTGTATCTTTAGAGAAACTGAAGATGCAAATGGACATTTGCACACCAATGTTTACAGTAGCATTATTTACAATTGCCAATAGATGGAAACCACCCAAATGTCCATCAAAGGATGAATGGCTAAACAAGCTGTGGTGTGTGTGTGTATATATATATATATATATATATATATATATATATATATATATATATATATATATATGATGGCATATTATGCAGCTGTAAGACAGAATAAAGTCATGAAGCATTTAACAACATAGATGAATCTTGAGGACATTGTACTGAGTGAAATTAGCCAGAAGCAAAAGGACATATACTGTATGGTCTCGGCAATATGAACTAACATTAATGAGTGACTCTTGAGATTTGAAGTTAAGAATACAGGTTATGAGGAGATGGAAATAGGGTAGAGATTGGGCATTTGGTGGTGAAGGAATACAGATTGTGCAACAGGACTGATTGTAAAAATTCAAAAATGGATAACACAATGCTACTTGGTGGTAGCACAATAATGTAAGTATTCTGAATGAAGCTGAAGGTGAGTATGCTTGAGGAAGAAGGGCTGAGGGCACTTATGAAACCAGAAGGAAAGAGGATAAAGCCTAGATGGTATAATTTAGAAATGCCTAGAGTGGGCAATGATGGTGTTTAAATGTACAAATATAAAAACATTTTTGCAGGAGGGAGGACAAATGAATGTCAACATTGCAAGAGGTTGAAAATGGATGGTACATTGGAAAAGTTACAATCAATGCAAGCTAGAGTCTATAGTCAAAAGTAGCATTGTAATATGCTTCCACTGAACTTAGCAGAGGCATTATGCCAAAACTAAATGTCAGCAAGTGGGAGGGCATATGGATTCTATGTGGAAGAAAAGGAAATGTCTTCATATAGATAATGGTGGCAAAGGCATGTCTGTTTACTTAGGTTGGATTGTATGATGTGCAAATAAAATTGTTTAAAAATGAACAGAGAAACAAGTGCTAGAGAAAATGGGGAGAAAGAGATGTACCTACTAACTGTTGGTAGGGAAGCTGAGAAGTGCAGCCCCTCTGGAGGGCAGTGTGGTGGTTCCACAGGAGTTTAGCATTTGCATCCCATTGCTAGGTATATACCTGGAAGAACTGAGTGTGGGGACATGAATGAACATTTACACACTAGTATTTATGGGGCAGATTCACACTGGATGGAGGTGACCTAAGAGTACAGCAACTGAGAAATGGAAGGAGGAACTGTGGTGTTTACATACAATGGATGATTGAGCAGCTGTAAAAAGGAATGAAGTTGTGAGGCATGCAACTAAGTGAATGAACCTTAAGGACAATATGTTGAATAAAATGTCAGAAACAAAAAGATATATATTATCATGCCTCACCCATATGGATTAACTATATACAAACTTGGAGAATTGATGTCGAGAGCATAGGTTATCCAGTCGGGGCCTATTGTAAAGGAACCTAGATTGTAATATATATATAACAGTCACATATATTTAGGAGTTGTAACTGATATTTATGAATTCTGAGATACTGAGCTATTTGTATATAACCTGGTTGTTTCCTGAAACTACAGGTATTTATGTGACACCCAAGACTCAGAGTTAGAGCACTGAAGCTATGAAAGTCAGAATTACTCCATTCAGCAACTGTTAAAAAAGCTGAAACAGTGATCAGACTTCATCTAGAGATATAAATGAAGCTGATCTGGATAGGATGAAGGCAAATCAAAATACTGGATAAAGGATGGTATGGCCCACAGTTTCAAACTTTAACCTCTATGTGAGACCAAAGGACAGATATTTATTTTGTGCAAAATTTATTTTTTGGGTAGCACATTATCTAATTTAACTTGTATTACTTGGACACCATAATTACATGGAATCTTCAGAAGGGTGTGAGATTGTGTTGGTTTGTACAGGTTAATGGGATGCCCCAATATATCCTAGGATAATTTGGGCAAAGAATACAAAAGTATTTACAAAGTCCCCTGGGGAGACAGGGGAGAAAGGAGGAAATACTAAAATTCCCCATCTGGGGAATTCTTGATATTATTGCAAGCAGTGGGGACAGCAAATTCAAAAGGCTGAGCCCTCAATCTTGGATTTCACCCCTATGAAGCTTATTTCTGCAAAGTAGAGGCTAAGCCTACTTGTCAGCTGCAGAGAGCCTCTTTTGTTGCTCAGATGTGGCCACTCTCTCTAAGCCAATTTGGCAAGTGAACTCCCTGCCCTCCCCTCTATGTGGGACATGATTCCCGGGGGTATAAATCTCCCTGGTAACATGGGAACTGACTCGTGTGGATGAGCCGGGACCTGGCATCATGGGAATGAGAAAGCCTCCTTGATCAAAAGGGTGAAGAGAGAAATGAGGCCAAATAAAATATCAGTGGCAGGGTGGGCCATGGTGGCTCCGTGGTGGAGTTCTCACCTGCCATGCTGGAGACCTGGCTTTGATTCCCGGTGCCTGCCCATGCAGAAAAAAAAAAAACAAAAAAAAAAACCTCAGTGGCTGAGAGATTTCAGAGTTGGGAAGTTATGCTGGAGGTTATTTTTATGCATTGTATAGCTATCCCTTTTTAGTTTATGGTGTATTGGAGTGGCTAGAGCGATATACCTGAAACTGTTGAACTGTGTTCCAGTAGCCTTGATTCTTTTTTTTTTTTTAGTAGCCTTGATTCTTGAAGACAATTGTATAACTATATAGCTTTTACAATGTGACAGTCTGAGTTTGACAATGTGTGATTGTGAAAACCTTGTGTCTGACACTCCTTTTATCCAGGGTATGGAAAGATAAGTAAAAAGTAATAATAAGGATAAAAAAATAAATCAATCATAGGGTGAGATAAAGGGTAAAATTGGATAGATTGAAATACTGTTGGTCAATAAGAGGGAGGGGAAAAGTTTATGGGATGTATGAGTCTTTTTTTTCTTTTAATTTCTTTTTCTGGAGTGATACAAATGTAAAAATGATCATGGTGACGAATATACAAATATGTGATAATATTGTGAGCCGCTGATTGATTGTATAATATGGTTGAACTGTATGCATGTGGATATTTCTCAATAAAAATATTTTTTAAAAAAGCACATGAAGAGATATTTATCTTCATTAGCTATAAGGAAAATGCAAATCAAGCCTACAATGAGATACTACCTCACACCCTTAAGAATGGCTGCTATTAAACAACAGAAAACTACAAATGTTGGGGAGGATGTGGAGAAATTGGTGGGAATTATTCACTGCTGGTGGGAATGTATAATGGTACAGCTTCTGTGAAAGACACTTTGGTGGTTCCTCAGAAAACTAAATATCAAGTTGCCCTATGACCTGGCAATACCAATACTTGGTATATATCCAGAAGAGCTGAAAGCAGTGACACAAACAGACATTTACATAACAATGTTATTTTGATTACTTTAAAAAATAAAAATATAACCTTGTTATATTTTAATTGTCATTTATAATTATATTAAATTATATTTTAAATATATGATTATGTGATAGCATATGATATATATTGCATATATATGTTAAATATAAACATTGTTATAAGAACCTTGTGAAGTGATAGCTATTGTGTTTTTTTTTTAGACTTAGAAACTTGGGTCTAAAGTAAAGAGACTTGCTCTTTAGATTCAAGATCTGTTTTTCTCCAATGTATTTTTCTTTACAGTTCAGTAGATATGTAATACCCACAGAAGCTGCCAGTTCTTCCCTTCCTGGACTTGAAGTTCCTGGATTGTGAAGGATCAACAAATGCTGATTCACTTGTTTTCCAAAGCACCTAAGACAGTGTCAAACAAAGTGAGATGCTTGATAAATATTTGTTTCCTCCTTTAAACTGTAGTACATATAAACCTGTCAGGCCAGTATACTCTGCCTCCTTAAAAATCTGCCTAAATTTGTTTTCTTCTTTTGAGTTTCCATGTTGTTTTGTATATTATGGTTGAAGCAGAGAAAAACCACCTTCTCTCAGCTTTTTGTTTACTTTGAATTAAAAAAAAAGCAAAATTAATAAAACCAAACACTTACCTTTTAGACTCCAGCTTAATTAAACAGCTGTTCCAAATGCTCTTATTTTAAACATTTGAGTCAGCAGTATGTTAGTGAAATATTCTGGATTGCTTGTTTTCAGGCATATGAAAAGACATTTCTTGTTCAGGATACTCAAGAGCCCTTGAGTATCCAAATCAATGTTTGAATCATATGTAACTGCTAGCAGTTATAGAATCACATCTTTGATGAGGGCAAAGGACACATGAATAGAGGCTGTGACAAGCAGAATTTGTCTGAGATTCATTTGTATTTGGCTGCAAATGACTAAGACCAAAAGTGGCTGCGTCATGTGATGGATATGACTGTGAAGGTTAATTGAAAAAATTATAAATGGATGATGTCTAGAGCCTATTGAGAAGGACCAATTGTTTTGGAGTACCACATCAATTATGAGTAACTGTTGTTAACAGAGAGAAAGATACAGAAAACTGAAAAAGCTAGGGGGACAGTCAGATTTCCAGTATCTGAATCACTCTTGCATGCCGGCTACTCACTCATGTGCTTGGATGGTAAAGTCTTATCCAAGACTTAAAGGGGAGCAAAAGGTGAAAGACTTGGGAATCATGACTTTTCTTAGAACATGCTGCTCCCTTCCTTCCACATTGCTACTAGACTTTGGTTCGTGGTAAGTGATAAAATCAAATGGTCGGAGGATTTTTGCTCCTAATTTAGGCCTTAGCATTCTTAGAAAAAAATGGAGAGTGTGGGTTGGTCTCTTATAGTGCTCAGCATTTTGCCCCTTTTAGAGGGGCCCTTAAATTAAAAAAAAAAAAAAAACACTAAACAAATCTGTCATTGTTAAAAAGGAGATCTGACAAAGTATCTGGTAATAATCTATAACTAATTTTCTAGGGTTGATGAAGGATCTTTCTTTTTAGAGGCTTTTTAGGTCATTAGTTCTTACTCAGAATTTCCTATTATGGCTTTTTATTTAATAAAGCAAGAGAAATATTTTATTAAGAAAGAGAAATATGAAAATTTAGTGAAGGTGGATTTATGTTAAGTTAGTCCATGCAAAAATTTGTTTTTACTGTCAAACAGCATAAGCAGGACAAAAATATTTATGGGTTTGTACTATCTATTAACTTTTACTAGAAAATGTGTATTTGATTTTTCTTTGAAGGTCTGCGATATGATATGTAACTTTCATTTATTCTGGGAATATTTTTCAAAATACCAATTTGTGTTAGAACAGGTCAGAACTGATTAGATATCCACCTTCAATTTAGATGACTGGTTTGGCAGAAATGTTTGACAGTATCTAATGGACTTGATACATTTTAAGCAAAACCATTGTAAAATATTTGAAACAAATGGATTCTACTTTACCGAAATTGTTTGTTTGAAAAGCAGATATAGTAGAAGAACTTTATTATTTTTTTCTGTAATAAGGAACATTCAGAGGGAGAATCTTTAATCACATCAGACTTGTGGATATTAAGAGTTCTTGCTACCTCCCATTAGTATTTTTAATCTAGCATCAGTTTTCGAAAATAAAATTATTTTTGCATTTCTGGGAGTTTAGGGTGAGAAGAAAATACTAGTGAAAAGGAAATAATGTTTTTGAAAATCAAGGTCTTTATCAGAGTTCACCGCCCGTAAAATGCCTTCTGTATATGAAAGAGCCCCAGTCTCGGGAGTTATCTGATGCGATCTCATGTTGCATGAACAGCAAAAACAAACATAATATTAGATGAAAGATTTGGCTTATCTCATTATTTGGTATTTCAGCATGATTCAGTTGTCCTCAAAAATAAAAGTTATTCAGTCTAGAATAAATCTACTTGTGGGATAAATCTTAGGTTGAAATAATCCTACCTTCAACTTGATCACTTCCTCACCTGTGCCTTTCAATGTGAGGTCAGGTTTAGTTCATAGGAAGCAGATCTCTCTTATGCAGAATACTTGAAGTTAAATGAATAC
Organism: Myrmecophaga tridactyla; assembly: GCA_004026745.1. Classification (NCBI taxonomy): domain Eukaryota; kingdom Metazoa; phylum Chordata; class Mammalia; order Pilosa; family Myrmecophagidae; genus Myrmecophaga; species Myrmecophaga tridactyla. Next base: position 128,480 of record PVIY010000953.1, read on the forward strand.
AACCTTATTATTGAATTTTCACTGTGGACATTTTTTTTTTTTTGTATAGTGTGTGGCGGGGGTCATATTTCATTCTTGTTTCCATGTGAATACCCATTATTGCAGCATCATTTGTTGAATTTTTAAATTACTTGCTTTATTTGTTTGTTTGCTTGTTTTGGGGGAAGTACATGGGCCGGGTATTGAACCCGGGTCTCCCGCATGGCAGGCAAGAATTCTACCACTGAACTACCCTTGCAACCCCCATAGTGGGCATTTTGTATTTAAAAATATATATGGTGTTTTAGGAGTTGGATAGGTGCAATTTAAAATTTAGCGTTAATCAAATTGTGCCTCACCCAGTCCTGTGACATTCTCTACCAAAAAACCCAAGTCAAACCAAAACAAAAAACCCAAAGCAAACAAACAAAAAAATTCATTTCTATAGTCAAATAAGATTGAACACAACTGCGCCCTCTCTTCCTAGCCTCCATTTGGAGGTGCTCCCTGCCCTGCAATAAACACACAACAAAAAAAAACCTCTTTAATTCTTTTAATCTAGATATTTAAAACTTTCATGTTTGCATGTAAATAGTTGAAATAGTCAAGAACTTCTGCAGTTTGTTAAGACAAATAATAGCTGTCCCCAGCCCCTTTTCTATTCCCTTACCTTTTAGTTGATTATTTTGGTAACTACCTCCATCTTGAAACAATAGGACTTTATGGCTACTTCCTGAGCAGTTTTCTTTTTAACAGTTTCTTAGCTTTATCTATCAACTTCTTATTATGAAAGATGAGAATTTATTTAGCTTGTTCCCTCACTCCATCACTCACAAAGAAACACACGCATACCCATACACACACACTCACAGACACATTTCCCAATCCCCATTCTTCTTTAAAATCATGTAGAGATTTGGGTTATATTAACGTTTAGTGTTTATATTATTTAGAGCATGTGAATGCAAATCAGAGCTAAACCATGTAGAGAAATATGATTCCTATTCTATTTTTTTTCTTTGTATGTTGTATGGTGGGGATCACATTTCATTCTTTTTCCATGTGAGTATCCCCTTACCATTTGTTGGCAGCACCAATTGTTGAATTTTTGTTTTTGTTTGTTTGGTAAGTTTTGGTTTGTTTGTTTTTTTGTTTTTGAGAAGTGCATGGGCCAGGAATCAAACCTGGGTCTCCCGCACAGTAGGTGGGAATTCTACAACTGAACTTTTTGTTTTTTCAGGAGTTCATTATTGTTATTTGCTTAGTTTTCCTTGAAGTTAACCCCCAATTCTCCACAAGCTGAATAAATGTCTTCTACATATATTCATTTCACATCAGGTTTTCTCTCAATGTCATCTGTCTGAAGTGGTTTTTCTAGGACCCTCTGACCTATTTCAGTCTGGACTGGATGCTTCCTTGCTTAGCAGAGCTGCCATCCTGGGATCTTCCTTCCCCATCATGCTGGGGTGCTGGATTTCTATCTTCTGCCTCCGGGGCCTCCTTTTTATTGGTTTACTTCCTTGTTTGGTAGAGAATATCTTCTAGTATCTCTTGAGAAAGGTGTATGGGCAGTTGATTTTTTAACAAAAATATATTTGTTCTACTCTCATTTCATTCATAGCTTGTATCAATCTGTATTATTCTCAGTAGACAATTCTAGGCTTGAATTCTTTTTCCTTATTAAGGAAAGCAAGTGTCTCCTAGGTTCAAATGTTGCTGATGAGAAATCCAGAGCAATTTAATTTATGATCCTTTATATATACCTCCACCCCTTCCCCAAAGTTCACTTCCCTTAATATTCTGAGATTTCACAATAAAGCACCATGGTTTGGGTCTGTTTTCAGACAGTAGGTATGTCTTTTTATTCTAGAAACTCATGCCCTTCATTTTCCTGATAGATTTCATCAGTGATTTCCTCTCTACTTTTCTCTGGTCTTGCCTTCAGGAACTCCTTTTTTTAGATGTTGGACCTCATGGGTTGGTCACTAATGATCTTACCTTATCTCTCTTCATTTCCATCTATTTATCTTTTTGCTTTATTTTCTGTGAGATTTCCTCAGATTATTTCTGGCTATTGTATTGAGGTTTTCATTTCTGCTATCTATTTTTATTTTTCCAGAGTTCTTTTCTCTACAAATATATATATATATATATTTTTAAATAGCATCCTATTCTTGTTTCATGGATACAATATCTTATCTCTGATAATATTTCTTCTTCACCAAAATCATTTTCTCCCTGCATAATCTGTTCTTCCAAGTTCAGCTTTATGCTTGCTTGCTTTGGCCCTATTATCCACATTAGAGTTTTCTCTAAATCTATGCTAGTCCTTGGCTGCCTGTTCATATTTAGAAGTAGGAGACTAAATTGCTGAGTGGATGCTCTGAATATGTGTCGACTGGGAATGTCACCATAGGGTGATCTGGATTTGCCAGTGCCAGTATCTTGTTGTCCTCTTGGATTGACCAAATCTCCTAGAGAGGGAATGTCTAGTCTCTTGATGAGAAGAAAAAGGCTTTTTGGTCAGCATTTGAGGAGTCCAATTGAGGAAGGGAACAGGGAATTTCAGTACTAAGAATGTCTATGTTAACTTAATCCCCTTGTTTTCACTAGGGTCAGCATTTGAGGAGTCCAGTTGAGGAAGGGAACAGGGAATTTCAGTACTCAGAATGCCTATGTTAACTTAATCCTCTTGTTTTCACTAGGATACTCCTATCCTCAAGTCTGCTTGGTATCCCTCATTCCAGAGACCTTTTTTAAAAAATATTTTTATTGTAAACAAAGAAACATACAAACATTCTTGACATGGTTACAATCAATGGCTCACACTATTATCACATAGTTGTTTATTCATCACCATGATCAGTTTTTTTAACATTTGCATCTTTCCAGCAAAAGAAATTAAAAAGAAAAAAAGAAAAACCTCATACATGCCATAACCCTTACCCCTCTCTCTCATTGACCACTAGTATTTCAATCTACTCAATTTATTTTAACCTTTGTTCCCCCTATTATTTGTTTATTTTTTAATCCATATTTTTTACTCATTTGTCCATACCATAGATAAAGGGAGTATCAGACACAAGGTTTTCACAATCACGTAGTCACACTGCAAAAGCTATATCAATCATTATATAATCACCTTCAAGAACCATAGCTACTGGAACACAGCTCTACAGTTTCAGGTATTTTCCTCTATCCACTCTAATATATCGTAAATAAAAAGGGGATAGCTATATAATGTGTAAAAATAACCTCCAGGATAACCTCCCAACTCTGAAATCTCTCAGCCACTGACACTTTATTTTCTCTCATTTCTTTCTTTCCCCCTTTTGGTAGAGAAGGTTTTTCTCAATCCCTTGATGCAGAGTCTCAGCTCATCCTAGGATTTCTGTCCCACATTGCCAGGGAGGTTTACTCCTGTGGGAGTCATGTCCCACGTAGAGGGGGGAGGGCAGTGAGTTAGCTTGCTATATGGGCTGAGAGAGAGAAGCCACATCTGAGCAACTAAAGAGGTTCTCTGGGGGTGACTCTTAGGCCTAATTTTAAGTAGACTTAGCCAATCCTTTGCAGGGATAAGTTTCATAGGGGCAAACCCCAAGATTGAGGGTTCAGCTTATTGATTTAGTTGTCCCCAAGTCCAGAGACCTTTTGATTAATCCTCTCTGGTGAATAAAGCTCAGGACTTCTGTCAGAATTGGGGGTCTAAACAACCACACAGGAACAGAGTATAAAGACAGACCTAGAAGTCTAACTGGTTTTTTTAAACGGTTTTTGATCAAGATTAATCCTCCTGCTTTATCATTTTCTCATTCATCCCCCTTCCAGAAGTATCTGGTATCACCAATTCTAAAAATGTTAAAGAATTCTGAAGTAAAAATTGGGTTGGCTCTTTGCTCTCTGTATTGCTGGTTTAGGATTTAGCTTTCTTGAGTCTGTTAAGTCATTTATTACTCATTCACCTGATTTCCATATTCCAAAATGTTATTGTTTCTCCTCCCATTGTAACCTGCGCCCTGTTTGGTAACGGTGCCAGCTGAGCCCTGATTCAGACTCATTAGTCTCAAAACTAAAAGAGTTTAGGGACAAGTAGTAAAGTTTATTAAAAAGAAAGAGTGCACGCTAAAGAGGTTAACACGGACGTACCCAAGGGACGGACACACACAGAGTGGAATGTGCCAGCTTGTTTTATAGGAAAGTTTTGTTGGTAGCCCTAGGGCTCATTTCCTTTCTGTTTTACATATTGAGGTGAGAAAAGATAAACCGCCTCTTATCATTTAAGTTAGGCTTGGGGGGAGTAGAGGGGCACCTTTAAAGTCTATGTTATCTATTTTTACAAGTTTGAATTAATATATATTACTTTTATAATTAAGTTAAAAAATAATTTTAGAAAAGAAAAAAACATTGCCTAAAATGACCCTTAACATTTTTCCTAGTTTCAAATTTATGATGCTAAGATTGTGAATAGGGTTAATGGAGAACTAAAAATGGAGAATTCTTTTTATATTTAATGGGCTCGGTAAGAGGGAGCATAGAAAGTCTTCAATCACTCTGATTCAAAAGTCAGAACTGTAGTCTTTTTTTCCTCCCTTGGGCTAGAAAGAGGTTTAAGGTTACATTTTATATTAGTGAAATTTTTGCCTGGCAAGGGAGATGCTGATTTTCTCTTAATGCTGATTTTTCATGTTTCAGATTCTTGTTAAATAAGAGTATATACTGATTTTTTTCTTTCCCTGTAGGACATGACTGTGATTATGTATCTCTTCTTTTACAATGTTTTTAGAGCCACCGCTACATGTGTGAGTCATTCCAAACTCTGTGGCCTGGCATTCACACCCCCCTTAGAATCTGCCTACTATTTACCTTGCAGTTTTTTCTATTTCTGTGACCCATCAAGCACCCAGTTTCTTCTCAACACTGAATTACATGCTGATTCTGCCAGTTTCTTGGTGCTGAAGTCTCTTTGCCCATGCATTTTCCAGCTGGCATTCCAGTTGCTCACTTCCCTTCCATCTCTGCCCATCTAGAGTAGACCTGTTGTTACGTGGTCATCTCAAATGTTTCCTTTGGCCAGTATTACTATCAGTGCACTGGGGTCTTACACGATCTTGCTTGCTTCCTATATATTTGCCAACATCCCCATTGTGCAATAGGTGTTACCGTGTGTGAAAGAGGGAAAGAGAAGACACTTTCCCCATGAAATTATAAACTCCTTGGGAGTGAATATCATGAGCCATATTTACAGATAGCACCTTATATATAGATGGTTCTTAGCAATGTCAATTCATTTGAAATGAATCATGTTTCATTTCCTTTCTGCTAAAGCACTGACAGAAGCACAAATTATGTTTGGGCTTTACAAACCCAACCCCTCTCAAGACATTTTCGTGAACGACAGAGAAGTGGCTATCTAATTCTAAAAGCTGATTCTTAGCTAATTGGGGTGGGGGTGGGTGAGTTCCTGGGCGTTCACAGCCTCCAGGTCCCACCGCTGACCACCGCAGGGGCCGCTCGCGACCCAGGGACTGAAAACCAAATAAATCTGCGTGGCGAGCCCCTACTGCTGTGGTGGGGGGCAGAGAGCACGGGAGGCACGATGCTAGCTCAATCAGCCTGGGTGTCCCTCTACGGTGGGAGAAAGATCCGAATAACCTGGGGTAGCAGGGGGGCCGGCGAGAGGAAGATGATTGATGCGTGTTACGGCTGCCCCCAGACGCCGCTCCGGGCGAGGGAGTTGGCAGGTGATTGAGGGGACCCGAGGGTGCGTGCGCTGTGCGATTAGCAGGATGCAGTCAGCCAGCTGCCGGGGGCGCGGTCGCACACACAAAGGGAATAGCAAAGGGGCAGAAAAGAGAGAGAGAGGAAACATTAGTGGTAACACCTAGAGAGGATCATTTAAATTATAGGCTCTGTTCCGGGCCCCGCTGTTTCTGTGCCGTTTCGCTCCTGGAGCCCTTGAAATCCTGCTCCTCACTGATTACCGCGTGCAGGCTGGTCTATTTTACAGCAGAAAGATCAGAAAGAGACTAGCTCGGGTTTCTGCTGTGATCTCGGTAAACCGTGTTACTACCCTAGGTGAGTCGGAGGGCGTGTGGCCGGGACGGGGAGAGGGCCTAGGAGAAGGAGGAATAACGCAGAGATTGTGGAAATTTCCTTAGGAGCATCTTATAACCCCCTCCCCTTCCCCTCTATCCCTACCCATCCCTAAATCCAAATTTAACTTAGTACTTGACAAGAACTCTTTAGCTCTCCTCTTTAAGAGCTTAAAGCCATTTAAAGTTTCCCAGCTCTTGACCTCACAGGAGGTAGGAAGCCAGCGGGAATTAAAGCTTGGTGATGGATTAGGTCCCCATCCATCTGGGTAGGCAGCATTTAATTAAGTAATTTATTGAACTCGAGTTTTGTTTTCTTCCTGGAATCAGATATACAGAGTGTACCTCATGAATTTATTTTCCTTAATGGAATCAAAGAAAGAGAGCTAAACTTAGACAAAAATAAAAATATTCCAGCTAAATTTGTTTTTGTCTTTCTAATTCAGTGTCTCTATGAATAGACTCTTTGAAGAGTGGTTATGATAATATGAAAGAAAGAAATTAAGGGAGAGGAAAAAGGTCACAGTGAGTCCTAACATAATTATTTCTACCTCAGTTTATAATATGTGCTCCACGGCAGCAAATGTGCTAATTTGGCTCAGATTATGCCTAGAACGTCTAAGGAGTGAGCACAGCACAGAAAGATTGAAAATAAAGTATTTAGACTTGGGGTTGATTTACATAATGACAAAACTGCCTCTCATATTGCACATATGATGATGATGCTTTTACTAGAAAAGAATAGTTTCTTTCTGAGAAAAGAGAGTGCTCGAATCTATTTGGTTAAGAGATAGGCTTTGACAGATGGATAAGTTAATGTAGTACAGTGAACTTACCCTGCTTCAGGGTTGCTTGGCTTTTTGGAAATATAGCCTTGGTTCTTCTGAACTGTGACTGGATATGCTCTGCCCACCCGAAGTGATTTTTTTTTTTTGCAAAAGGCCTGCCTAAAACTGCACAGTCCTGGAGCTTATACATTAGCTTCCAAATAGGGACTTGTAAGCAGCTCTTTCTTTGCAGGAGATGTAGTCCATTAAGGGCATCTGAAGCCAGTGTCCTACAAACTCGGCAGTGCCCTGCTGTCATGGGGCAGCCCAGAGACCTACATCAGCCTTTATCTTGTTTTGCCACAAGAAAAGAACCTGAGGGGGAAGAGAAGGAGAAGCCAGACACTTAATCTTGGAGAGCCATTAGGGACAAAAGCATTTACAGTGAGTACAGTTGGCAGATACCCGGCTTTATTGTTCTTTTACTTAAGAGAGAAAATTATAGGAGAAGGGAGAAAGAAGTGGGCAGCTTTGATGTCTTGTAGCTGGATTTTTTGCCTTCTGGTTTGGCCACAGAGTACTCTCCTGATTGAAATGTGCCTGTTTATTCACATTGAATACATTTTGCTAGCACTGGTTTCAACTCACAACTTGTGGACTGTCAGGGAGATTGCAGAAACAGCCTCTGCTAGTATATTCTGTTCTATTTCTGTAGAATGTTAATTAGGGCATGGGGGAAAAGACCCTTCCACAAAAATGCTTTAAAATCTTTATGCTTTCAGCTTCCTGTATGTTAAATGTTGCATCTTCTTTCAATTTGTAGAAAGGAAAGGATTTGATGGATGTTATTTTTAACAGCAGCTGGGATAAAGGTATTAATATCTCTAATGCTAGAAAGCCGATCTCAGACTCCAGCATTTGATAATGAGGGTTTGGAGAGGTCACTGGGTTCCAAAAAGGTTGATTGTTCCTCTCAAGCTACCCTGGAGCCCAAATTGTAATTTGGTGGGTACCTGTGTGCGCTTGGGCTAATGCCTTGGTTTGCATCATCAAAAGTTGTCTACTGACTTTTTTTTTTTTAGTTTCTTGGTGACTGGAAAGGAATCTCATGGTAAGAATAGAAAATTGATTATATTCAGAAGAATTTCTAGACTTGTGTTTTCATTCAACTGCAGTGATCAATTTGATGGGGAAGGAAGCTAGTCATGATGAGTGCATGAAAAATATATACAAAGATAGTAGTCTAGGTCTTCATAATTTGAATTTTTCCAGTAATTGTAAATTTAAGTTATCTTTGCCATCAGATGTGATTTTGTAAAAATCAGCAATAGAGTTTGGTCAGCCATGAATGCTACATTTAAATGTAAACTGCTAGAATGGAAAATCCAATGTTTATAGTGATTGCATTACATGAAAATGGGTAACGAGTCAATTTCATGCCAATTTCCAGGTTTGCTAGGCTATTATGACCCATACAGCATTCCAGTCAGTGGCAAAGGTATATGTGAGGGAAAGTTAATAATCAGAAGGTGAAGTGAAAGATAAGTGCTTCTTTGTTTTACTTCTCTGCTATAGAAATTCTTTTGTTCACAATCTGACAGTTAAATATGGAAAGATCATATCCGAGTTGAAATTTTATTTTATAGATGCAGGAAGACTTTGATTTGGCAGCTTGAACACCACAAGGTTCCATATCCGTTTACTCATGTGTGATATACTTCTCCAGCTACATTTTTGTTTAATGTTTTTATCTTATTCAGTTTGTCCTTCACATATATAACCACATCTGTATCATCAGTCTTAAGTTGCAAACTCCCAGAGGAAATTCCTGTATTAGTCCCTTTGGGAAGAATTAGCTCAACATGATTTATAAATAATAATTTACAAAATGCTTTTCCATAGTAATTATTTTTTCCATTAGGGAGATCTGTTGAGGTTGTTCATATGCTTTGGTACAGTGGAGGGCTATCATTTAGTATCTGTATAGCTCTCAGTTTGGACAGGAAGCTTTCAATAGGTCTGAAGTCTCTGGATAAATAACCCTAGGAAATCTAGGTAGGGTCAGATGAGATCTTACTAGTTCAGTTTTGCCATTATATGGATGAGAAAACTGAGATCCAGAAATGTGGAGTATTTTGTTCTAAATCACATAAAACTGCCCATGTGCCTACTAGGTACACAGCCTAATGGGGTATATGGAAATGTAAGTTTGGGACCTGAATTGCATTGAGCTAATTCTTTGGTATACTCTTTAGTTTACAGTAGATGTATGTTCCAGAGAAAGCCCTGACTTTCTTCATTATCACCTGTTCTGTGACCTTGAACTAGAAGCCTTTATTAGCTTCTGTGTATCAGATTTCTTCTCTGCAATTATGATTCTAAACTGATTCCCCAGAAGGCAGTGAATTAATTAATAATTTAAAAGAACTTTGGGAAATCAGAATCAGAGGTTGCCTAACTAAGTAGGGTATGGTTTATGAAGAAGTGTTGCAGTAGTATACTTGTACTGGAGTTTTATCCCTCTGGTGAAATTTTGATATCATTTAACTTATTTGTAAAAATAGCCATGTCTCTTACTATTATTATTTTAAAAATGTATACAAGGATGGTTAAAACTGTGAGGCATGAAACTTTTGTCTCTCTCTTGCAGTCAGACAGAGAAGCAGTTGAAGCTTAAAGACATTATCTGTGGCAGGCACAAAAGTGATATACCTACTTTATGACATCATTGCTTTTTAAAATAACAGTTGCTTTAAAATTTTCACCTGTGAATCTCAGTAACATTTAATTCAAATATGAGATGCTCAAAAAATTGAGGAGGGGAGCAGACTGCAGTGAAAGATCTATGAAATAATATGCCATGGGAGTAACATATTCTTAAGATTCTTGTCAATTCCACAAGCCTTTTTGGTACCTGTACCCCTTCCTGTATGGAAAGGTACATGCTCATAATGAAATTGGGAGTTTTCTTGATTTTTTTTCTATTTTTGTAGATAAAATAAATTTTGCTATTCTTGCTAAGAAAATATTCAGAATCCAAAGACATGTGGACTACTTCTGACAGTTTAATTCCTGATCTTTTGGTTAGCCATTTTCATCTTTGGGAAAATGAAGCTATAAACTAACCTGAATGTGTAGAACCAGAAAAGAAACTATATATATATATATATAAACAAAACACAACATCCATTGTTTTGAGCAGATGAAGCTGCTCCTGAAATGGAAAATAATGTCCATTTAAAATGTTTATTTTAAAGTAAAATATCCCGGGGGTGTGGGGGTAGTGCAGTGATAAAATTCTCTCCTGCCACGTGGGAGACCCTGGTTCCATTCCCAGCCCATACGCTTCCCCCTAAAACAAACAAAAAACCAAGCAAGCAAAAATTCAACAAATGGTGCTGCGATAACAGGATACTCACATGGAAAAAGAATGAAATGTGACCCCACCATACAGCATACAAAAAAAAAATAGTAAAACGTCCCAAATGTTGTAATTTTATACTAGACTATTAATAACTGGTTCCAGAAGAAAGATAAATAGCAAGATCATTATTAAACTAATCAACTTTATCTTTAATAAGTACTCTTGCTTTACTATGCTTTACTCATAATTATGTTAGTTTAACAGATTTGCTTATCAGTTTATTATGTGTTTAATAGCAATTGATTGCTCTTGAAATTCAGAAGATTCTAAAAAATTCAGTGTAACAATATTGATGTAATTTAGGTTGAGATAAATTAATATCTACCTATCTATTTAATATATATTAATTAGGTATAGTTTATATAATCCATGTTTTACACTATTCAGGAAATTAAAAACTAGGCAATACAACATGATATTTATGTATCTAACAAATAAATAAAGAAGGAGCATCATCTCTTGAACTTCAGCACAATGTTTCTGTTAATTAGAATATATTCCCTTTATAGCTACCCTATTATTTGAAGATATTGATTATAATTGTCCAAATAATGTTTGGATACTTATTTTAGAAAAGCCCAAGATAAGAGTGACTTTAAAAAGGTAGCCTATTTTTTTCTCTCATATAAAGTCCAGGAGCAGCAGTCCAGGACTGTTACAGTGGCTCCTTGTTACCATCTGGGACTCATGTCCCTGGCATATTCAAAAGCATCTTCTGGTTAGAGATGGCAGCTGGAGCTCCAGTCAGCAAGTCCACATTGCATACTGGAAGGAGGAAAAGCAGAAGGGCCGAAAGGGGGCCTTTCTAATTGAGTCAGCTCCCTTTAAGCAGCTCTCCCAGAAGTTCTGTACGGCAATTCCATTTATATCTCATTGGTTGGAACTTAGTTACATGGCCACACCTAGCTGCAGAGAAGATAGGGGATATATTTTTAATTCTGGGCAGGAATGTGCACAGATAAAAAATCAGAATTTTGTTACTAAGGAATGTTACTAGTGGATGCTGGGGGTAGGCAATACCACTATGTTTTTGTGTCCTTCTGGTATGCTGATTTTTACAGCTACCATGTAGAAAGCCAAAACACCTCTTTTTGGTTTTGTTATGAGCTATAGTTTCTTAATTTAGAAATCTGGCTTAATTTAGAAATCCTGTTTCTTCTGTGAAGTATCATTTCTTTATTTGGCAATCTTGTCTGACTCACTTTCTTCTTTCTGTTTGCTTTTCAGCTGTTTTGGAAAGAAATAAGGTTTAGACTTCTCCATGTTAACCATGAGCATGACACTTTCTCCCCTGAGGTCACAGGACCTGGACCCCATGGCTACTGATGTGTCCCCCATGGCCATCAACCTGACACCCACTGTGGAGCAGGGTGTAGGAGAAGAGGTGATAAAGGACATAGATTCTGACCAGCAGTATGAAAAACCACCACCGCTGCACACAGGGGCCGACTGGAAGATTGTTCTCCACTTACCTGAAATTGAGACCTGGCTCCGGATGACGTCAGAGAGGGTGCGGGACCTAACCTACTCCGTCCAGCAGGACTCGGACAGCAAGCATGTGGACGTGCATCTGGTTCAGCTAAAGGTAAAGCATATCTCTGGGCTGAGGGTACATTCGGGACAGAAGTATGATAAAGGCTGTGACATCTGGAGTCTGAGTTCTGTAATTCCCAATGAGGAAATGTCCAGGAAGAAAAACAGAGTAACAAGTTTGAAACCATTATCCCCATGGATAAACACAGGCATAATTAATTTTTTTCTGGTTTTGCTTCATGTACTGAGTATCTGGGAAAAAACTGGCCTTTGAGGGGAAATGGGAAAAGAGAGGGACATTTTTATGCAATGTCCTAGAAGTCAGAAAGAATAACTGTTTTTAAAAAATATTACATAAGATTTTAATAAAGAGACTCTCATAGGTGAAACATCAAACTAAGCTTTCATTGTGTGTTTATATGTGAGTATTATCTTCTGTTGAAGTTGATGCTGCCTGGTGGGGAATGCCAAATGTTCTCCTGTTAGAACGAGTCCTTTCATGCAGGTACAATCATCCTGTAGAGTAAAGGTGCTTTTATAACAAGGCATCCAAAATCCAGACATATAAAAATGTCTGGCTTCCAGAGCTCTTAAAAAGCCTGACTATTGGTAATAATGGGATAGGGGTGCTAGTAAAAGGTGCTGTCAATAGAGTTTGGGCCTAGAGATCCCAAAGCACCACAAATCTTGCCCTGCTATAACCACTCCTCTATTTTGTTCCTTGAGGGAAATGCACACTCAGATAAATGACCAGCAAAACAAGACTTTCAGGGTTTTGGCCCCATACCCCAATATAAATTTTTAGACAGGCACTAAGGAGAATTCCTTTACCTAAGCTAGCTCATCCTAAATGACCTAAAACTGAAGGTCAGATTCTTGGGTCTTAACACTTAAATGGCTTACAGGATACAGTCATCAGAATGAGAAGATAAGATGGGCATTTGTAGAGATTCTCAGGCTGAATTGACAGATCCTGCGTTGAACTGCTGCAACATGAGAGAGAGAATGTCCAAAAGACAGAGGGAGGGAACAGGGGAAAGAGAGACAACAAAAAAAGTGAGACTATGAAAGGTGGCTGGGCTTTTCCAAGGTTGAGTAGATGTGGGGTCTCCTCCTTCCCACAGGCTCTTGGCAAGAATAAATCTCAAAAGGGTAAAAGGGAGATGGGACAGGCCCCAGCCACCTGGCCTCTGTGGCAGCAGTTCCCAGTCCCTGACACCTGGTTCAATCAGAGGGTCTGCTCTCCAGCTCCTCGGGGTGAGAGAGGAGTGGCAGTTAGGGGTCTTTACTTTGTCCCTCTTCTCCTTCGTCCCCACCAGTGCAACCTTTATATGTGACACCCATAAGGGGACACAGGTGTGGGTTTCTAAGGAAAGTTGACTATTTCGCCTCAGTCTTTCAGACTTAAACAGAAAAGGTGGTAAATGATAAATTAGGTTGGAGGAAGGTAAAAATGTCTTTAGAAGGCTGCCCTAAAAATGTTGTTAAGCGTTTTAAAAAATGAATGTGACAACTAACTTCATTTAATGACATCAGTAATAATTAAGTAAAATTTTAATTTTAATTCCAATAGGAATACAAAGTTTTTGTAGTACTAACCTAGTGTTAATTGGGCCTAGTGCCAACTGGGGCTTGTGGCAAAGCAGAGGGCCTGGCACAGCTTGGAGTAAGGGCAGCCGTTTCCTACTGGAAGGCCTAGTATGGCCTTCACCACATTGGTAAATTATTTGATTTATTATTTACAGTGAAAATTAACTGTCACAGGGATGGGACTATCCATGGCTTTAAAGACTACCTTAGCTGTAGATAATTACATTTATGTAACCAGTCCTCATTTTTTTCCAGGTGTTCTAGCTGCCTAACTGCCATCTCCATTTGTACCTTTGCTGGGCATTTCAAACTGGATATACCCATTACAGAGCTATTGATTAGTCTTTCCCACCTCTGATCCTCCCCCAGTTTTCCCAACTTCAGTAAAAGGCATCACTCTTTGTGAAGTGAAAGCATGATGCCCTACAATCCGTGTTTATGTCTGTCAAGAGATCATGTTGACCCATCTTCAAAATATGCCCTCAAGTTATTCAGTTCTCCTTAATACAACTGCTTGCCTGGGATACCTTTAGAACTTCCTAACTAATCTTGCTTCCACTTTTGTGATCCTACAGTTTATTCTCTGCACAGTAGCCAGTGTGATCTTCAAAAATGTAAATCACGTGACATCACTACCTTGTTTCCTATTGGATCTAAATAATTTCCTGGGGCTCTGCCTTTGCCTGTCTCTCTAGCTTTGTCTCCTGTTAACTTTCCCCTTGCTCATAATGCTTCAATCACATTGGAAGTTCCAAGGAAATGTTAGGCTAGTTCTTGCCTCACAGCTTTTGCTCTTCTCTTTACTTAGAACCTCATTTCCCCTATTTTTGCATATCAGATTCTTGGGCTTTAGCCAGAGGCATAATCAGGACCTAAGATCTTGAGGTGTGAACCTGGAGTAGGGTTAGGCAGCGATGGAGGGTGAGAAGATGAGGCTGTACAGTTGTTGGGTGAAAGGCAAGCACAAAGTAAGGAGCTACCCTTTACCTGACATGGCTACATGCCTCACACTCCCTTACACAGTGCTTCTGCTAACTCTTTTCATCATGGTCTGTACCATTTTGTCAACATAGGACTTAAAAAAAATTTGAAAAATGCTTTTGGAAAATGCTCAGGGTAGAGTTGTCCTCTGGTCCTATATTAAATGTCACTTTCTCAAAGAAACCATTCTCAATCCCTTTTCTTAAAACAACCCTCCCCCTCCCCAGCCAGGATAGATTCTATTAGCCAGCTTTTTTACTTTTTAATGATTCCTACCACTCACTGTGATTATCTTATTAATTTGTTTGGGTTTTCTCCAAGGGCCATGAGTGTTTAATTCTCCATGTTTCCCTCTTACATAGGACAGGGCTCTGCACTTGGTGGGGTTTCAGTCCACATTTATGGCTGATAGATGAATCCAAGTCTGTAAGGTCAGTGCTTTCTCTCCACATAGACAGAACTGAATTAAAACAAAGGTATTAGATGAATCAAGGCTCAAGTGCATTTGGGGCATAGCTCTACATTAGGAAGAGTCCTGTGAATGATTCATAAGTTATGGAGAGCTTGCTTAAGGAAGGCAAGGCCTCTGTGCCTGGCCTCCACCCCATCGGCTTTTCTGTTGAAGGCATTCTTTGGTAATGATTTTCATGGATAAGCTTTCACTCAGGTATTCTAGGCCAGAAGCCACTTCATTTCTTTAAAGGTAACTTTGCTTATCTTTAAGGTCATTGTGTTGATCTCAAAGTTAATTTATCAGACAGCACTCTTATTTCCAAGTTCTTAGGGGAAGTTTTAATATAACCTGAGATTTAACTACAAAACACTATTATATAGTTCTCATGGAAGTGATTGTTCTTGAGAGAGAATAAAAACATCTAACCTTAAGATTACAAATTGAAACAATGAATATGTTATACTGAGTACTTTTTTCCATTATTTTAAAAATTGCAAATGTAATCTACATATTTTGCTTCTTAGCTTCCAGATATTCTTTAAATAAGTATGAGAAGGCAGCTGAACCATTTTTAGAAACTCCTTTACCGCCCCCCACCCCCATGCCTTTGGATTCAGAAGCTGTGTTGTACAAGAAAACAGACCAAGAACTTTATAAGGTTTTGACTTTGAGATCGCTGGTGTGGGTGAATGTATTTGGGTTCTTTGTAAACAGGCAGAGCAGGCATCTCTTCTTCCTGATTAACAGGCTTCTCAGGGAAAGCATTATTTGTATTCCTGGAAACATGATAGTAGAAAAGAGGCAAGGCTTAGATCAGCTAGCTTAGGATAAATGATGTGACTAGATGAAAACAGAAATCTTGAAGTGACTTAACAGGAATCAGCAGCCTAAAAAACCCCTTTAGATAAATTCTTCTACATAAAGACTACTCTACATGAGATTTGGGCCTGTATCTTCAATTTGGACTGGATTTTCAAAGTTAGGCTATTTGACAGAGACTGTTTACAAGGTTTCCTGACTAGGCTCTACCCAGATTGAGGTGCAGCTGACATCTGGAGTTAGTCCAGACATGGGGTCTGGAAGGCTCCTCAGGAGAAAGGCTTGGCTCCTTCTCACTGCGCGGGGTTAGCACACCGGATGCACCTGAAGATGCTGCAGTCCAGGATGACATCGCTCCTGGGAGGGGAATCGCCAACACCGGGAGGCAGCGAGTTGGCTCTAGTGGGAGGGGGAGAATGTGGAGTGGTGGTTTGTGGTACCGGGTGCTCCCAGCCCTGGAATCCACTCAGCAGCCGCCCTGGCAGTGTGGGTACCCCATGAGGGAAGGGGCTGTGGGTGTAGTTTGGAGGACCTGTCTCACCAGACTCTCTGGCTGGGCCTCTCCTGTGCCCTAATTTGGCAGGTACAAAAAGAAAGAATGTTCTTTTTCTCTCACTAGTTGGAGTATAATTAGTTGAGCTCTGCCAGAGGTGGCAGTGTAGAGGCCAGGGTCGGCTGGCTGAGACAGTGGGCAACAGTTGGGATTGATTCTTAGGCACATCTGAAATGCACCCTGGGATTCTTAGGAATTCTGGATTAAGGAAATGCTGAGTAGAACTAAACTTTTGACATCAATGGTTGGGGACATGGAGGTTGTGTTAAAGCCCAAAACATTCAAATTATACTATCCTTGAGTAATTTCTAACACATCTTAAATAAGCATCAGTTTAATATCGAATGCAAAGTATCTTGGTTTTCAGGGAGCAGCTGATAATTTTCTTTTCTGCTCTTTAGACCAAGAAGTAGGCTTCAACCCATGAGTGGGTTGTAAAATCAATTTAGTGAATTAAAGTGCTACAACATTGAAATAGACTAGAATCACATAAGTAAGGACAATACTATTTTGTGAAACTTGGCTTTAGTTATAAACTGAGTTATATATATGTGTGAGTATATTATTTGCTTGGTCTTGATGTAAAATTTATGTCTTTCTCTGAGTCAAGGTCAGAACTGTTTCATACTTATTGCTTTAGACCATTACAACTTAACTTTCCTTACTATCTTTGACATGTTCCTTAATTTTGGAATATATTATGCAAGTAAATATAATTTGGTGCTAATTTGTAAAGCCCCATTGTTCTTGTACTTATATGGAATCAGGAATAAATATGTAATGTCCTTTAAATTGGTAACCCCAACAGCATACCCAAATCCTAGGAAACTGGAAGATGAAGATTTCTCTTATGGTGATATCATTATGATGCTTGCTAGTGGAAAGTTTTTCCTTTTGCTAGTACATACATTGTCAGATAATTTGGTATCATTGATCAATAAAAAAATGGTTCAGATAAAAACGTGTTTGATGTTTGAAAGACTAATTTTAGAGACTTGAATATCCAGTTATGTGGAAAATCTTTCTCAATTAATTACTGGATAAATTACCCCTGACTCCCCCACACTGCAGACCCAGTACAGGAAACAGGTTGTGCTAAATAAATATTTTCAATTGCTGAATGATTGATTAGTATATTTTAGTCTTGGTTTTGGAAGGTGATCTGAAAGTCCCAGATCTGCCAGCTATTTTGTACTACATGTAAACACTGTTGCTAAGACATGGGAAAGGTGACACGGAAACATTAATTTTAGTGGTTTCTGAGACATATTATTATGGAAATCTTTGGGTATGCATGAACCTTAGCCATAAGAACTAATGTATTTAAACCTGGGAATAGCGGACATTAATTGTCAAGATGCCTAACGAGTCTACCAGATTGTCCAGCTGTGCGATTTTTCTTTTCTTTCTTTTTTTTTGCATGGGCAGGCACCGGGAATCGAACCCGGGTCTCCGGCATGGCAGGTGAGAACTCTGCCTGCTGAGCCACCTTGGCCCGCCCCAGCTATGTGATTTTTAATTAGTAATAACAGCATGGAAAATGAGGTGCACTATAGACTTTACAATTTGAAAGAAAGCATGAAAACAGGGGTTAGAAAAAGTAATAATTATCAAAAAAGGATTTGAAGATAAAACCAGAGAAAAGTCTGAAGAAATTGGTATTATTTGGGTTGGAGAAGTGTTTTGGGGGGTTGTTATTTAAAAATAGTTTAAAATCAACATGAGCTATTAATAAGCAATAATAGGCATCTGTTTTTATGGTCTCAGGTGGTCATATGTTTGTAGGGGCAACCCACGAGAGGTAGAATATGAGTTATCTCTTTGCCCCAGAGAGTTTTCAGTTTAATAACATCCATCAAATGCCTAATACGTTCCACGGGTTTTACTTACAATTTCTTATTTAAACCTTACAGCAGCCTCCTGTTGGAGATGGAAAAACTGAGTCTCAGAAAGTTTATAAATGATCAGCCTGGGAATCAAACCAGGCTCTGTGGAGCCTCAAGGCTAATATTCTTCCTATTTGTACAGTGACCCCACACCCATCTCCAGCTGTGAGGAATTTGAGTGGCTATAAAGTGTTGTAGCTGTTTTTCTTAGAGTAGAGGGCTAAGATGAATGTATGTGAGGGGTGGGGCTCATTGTTTTTCTGTTTTTTTAAATGAAGAAGTTCCAATGTATGTGTATTTTACTTAAGTACAAGTAGGAATTCGAAGGATTTAAAGTGGGGACATAGGGCAGTGTGATGGTGGCTCAGTGGCAGAATTCTCGCCTACCATGCCAGAGACCCAGGTTTGATTCTTGGTGCCTGCCCATGTAAAAAAAAAAATTGGGAACATAAATGAAGTTGTGCGGTCCCTTTCTGTAGCAGCATCATAGCTAGCTTGAATAAGCAAAAGAGAAAGATTTTGTTTCTTTATTTCTTTCTCTTTGTTATTTGCTTCTACCCTGCCCACTCTCCTTCCTGGTCAAAGTTTTACATCACAAAAGAGAGAACCATGATTTAATTAAGTGAATTACTAATATCCTCATATGGAGATGAGTGGAGGAAAGATGAACATCCTTGGTGAGAAATTTAATAAATTGATGAATTTCCAGGTGTAACATGGTCAATGCAATATTTCTCATCCTTAGCTGCACAGTAGATACTCCAGGGCAAAAATTCATTACCTGGTCGTGTCCCAGACTAGCCACATCAGAATCTAGGGGTTGGACTCGGGCATAGTACTTGTAAAAGCTCCTCTGGTAATTCCAAGGAACAGCAAAGGCTAAGAACCACTGGAAGGAGGTGTTTTGAGCCTAAGGATTTTGGATACATTTTGTTTATTGCATGAATTCTCCCTTCCTTCCTAACAAAACAACCAAACTTTTAAAGTCACTTACTTAGGAGCAAAGACTCCTACCTAACTCTTTTAAACTTCAGTTTTTCTAGTGATCTTATAAAGTGAGTACAAAGAGGAGAGAAAGGAATGAGCACATCGGACATGTGTTATATACTTTAAATGTACTACCTTATTTTACTGTCTTACACTTTAAAAATACAAATAAAATACCCAGTCCAGATAAAGCAGATGTTCCTTTCTTATTTAATTCTAACAGCAACTCTGAACTAGAAATCATCTTACGAGAGGTCCAGGCATAGGACTGCTCACCTGTGGTTGTGCAGATTGCATATGAATGGCACCTTTTTGAGGTTGTTCAGTGTTTAAACTGCTGGCCTGTTGTATGTGTCTACATTGCATAGTCATGGGACACAGCTTGAGCAAAGGGTAGTTTGAATATTAAAGACAGAAGAGTCTCACTGCCATCTGGAACCAAAGAATGATAGAAGATATATATTATTGATCTTGGTGGACACACATTTTGAAGGAAAGAGAATGCCTTGAATGCCTCAGGGGAGTCTGGTTTAACCCAGTAGTCATAAAAACATTTTCAGGTAAAGGAATAACGTGATAAAATCCTGTGTCTTAGGATGTGTGTGTGCGTGCTGGATGATCTGGAAAGGGCACAGATGCAAGACAGTTATGAGGCTGTTGGTAAATGACCATGGAAGAGTGGGAAGCAAGAATAAGTTCATCAGACTAGGTAATTGATGGAAATCCAGAGAGTGAGTCAGGGAATCAGAGGTGACTGGTTCTCTGTGGCTTAGTTTGCTATCATTAGGCTCAAACTGAACTGATATGTCTGTTATCACTTGTCAGGGCAGATGGCTGGGTTTTGTTTTTTTTTTTTTTGTATAAATGTGAACAGAATAAAAAAGGAACAGAATAGAAAGCTTTTTTCTGTTCACTTTAGCCTTGTGGCTGAAATTAGTGGGCTTTTTGGTATAAGCTACTTCTATTGTTCTGTGATAGTTTAATGCATCAATTTTCTTCATTATTTAAATAAGGCAGATTTGCAAAATGCATCATTTAATGAAAAGCAATATATGAAATGCAATATGAAAGCGATCTGCTTTTTTTCCAATGATGAAGGTATGGGCATAAGTCTGAAGGGGAATTATTTCACAAGGATGGAAACTGGCCTTAAGCAAATTGTAAAGAAGGTCTTCAACAGTTTGGCAGTTCCTCATAAAACTAAATATCAAGTTGTCCTAAGACTCGGCAAAACAACTATTCGG
This sequence comes from Myrmecophaga tridactyla, assembly GCA_004026745.1. NCBI lineage: Eukaryota > Metazoa > Chordata > Mammalia > Pilosa > Myrmecophagidae > Myrmecophaga > Myrmecophaga tridactyla. Next base: position 148,789 of record PVIY010000953.1, read on the forward strand.
TATATACCCAGGAGAGCGGAAAGCAGGGTCACAGACAGACAGTTGCAGACCGATGTTCATAGAGGCATTACAACAATTGCCAAAAGATGTGAACAGCCCAAGTGTCCATCAAGAAATGAATGGCTAAACAAAATGTGATATATAATACAATGGAATATTATGCAGCACTAAGAGGAAATGAGGTCCTGAAGCATATTACAACATGGATGAAACTTGAGGACATAATTCTGAGTGAAATAAGCCAGACACAAAAGGATAGTTATTGTATGATTCACTAATATGAACCCCCCTGGAAAAGGTAAACTCAGTCTTAAAATGGAGAATATAGGGGACCTAGAGATAGACAGGAGCTAGAGAAGGGGGAACTGTTACCTAATATGTACAGACTAGTTAATAGATTGAATTAAAAAGTATGGGAATGGATAGATAGATGATGGTAGTCCATTAGTGGGTTTATAGGTAATAGTGCTATATTGAAGGTGAATATGATTGAAAGGGGTTGTTTAGAGCCATGTACCTCACCAACTGCACTGCAAATATAAGTAAGTTCTTGCATGAACTACTTCAAAAGTATGACACTTGTACAAAGTGTCAGTAATAGAAGGGTATATGGGAAAAACTATTACTGCAAGCTATGGTCTATATTTAACAAGAATACATCACTAATATCACAACAATACTAGGGGTAAATAATTGTGGGGGCAAGAGTTAAGGGCAGTTTTGGATTTTCTTTTTGGTATGAGTGTGTCTTATTTTTCTCTTTGGAGCAATGAAAATTGTCTAAAATTGAGAGTGATGTTTATTGTAAAACTAAGTAAGTATACTGTGAAACATTGGATAGCATATATTTTGAATAGAATATATGCTATATGACTATATCTCAGCAAAATCTGCAGATTCAAAATGAATAAACAGAAAGATACAAGTGCTAGAGAAAATGTGGAGAGAGAGGTACACCTAATCAGTGTTGGTAGGGTGGCAGCATGGGGCAGTCCCTCTAAGGATAATGTAGTGGATCCACGGGAGGCTAAATATAGGGTCATCCTAAGATTAGGCAATTCTGTTACTAGGAATATACTCAAAAGAACTGAAAGCAGGGACTCAAATAGACATTTGCACACTGACATTTATGGTGACGTTATTCATTATACCCAATGGATGAGGTGGCTGAAGGGTACATTGACTGAGAAGCAGAAGGGCGAACATGCATTTGATGGGATATTGTGCTGCTTCAGAAAGGAACAAAGTCATGAGGCATACAACGAGGGGAATCAGCCATAAGGATCTTATGCTGAGCAAATTAGCCAGAAAGAAAGGACAAATATTGTATGGTCTCTTTTAGAAAATATTTATAAGAAAATTGAGGCCTAGATTGTAAGCACTTAGAGCAGTCGCATTTATTCCCAAGCTTTAAATCTTATTTCTAAATTTTGAGATGCTGTGCTATCATAACCTGGCATTTTCCTGTAACTTTGGGTACCTATGTAACACCTAAGACTCAGGTTGGGGTTCTGCAGCTCTGAAAGTCACCATTCCTACATACAGCGACTGTTAAAGAAGCCAAAAGAGAGATCGGGCTTCAATTAGAGGTAAGAATGAAACTGATCTGGTTGGGACTAAGGTATATCAGAATACGGGGTAAAGGATGATATTGTCTGTATTTTAGAACTTCACCTACTGTATGAGACCAAAGGAAGAGAGGTTTATTCTATCCAAAACCTAAATTTTCTGTAGTACACAATCTAACCTAACCCATCTGGTCAATTCAGTTAAACAACCCAAACGCATGGAGCCTAGAATTGGGAATGAGGTCTTGCAATTCTGTATAGCTTAATATAATACCCAGGTACATTCCAGAGTTTGTTGGGCAGATAATTAAAAAGTATTAGTAAAGTCCCTTTAAAGACTAGAGAAGAGAAAAAAAGTTCTTCATTGCATCTTACATTTTTCCCAAAACCTGTTTTCTATCAAAAGACCTTGCAGAGTAATTCAAAGTATAATGTTAATAATGGCTATTGCTCAAAGCTTTGCCTCTGCAAGGGGAATTAATACTTTTGCATTGGCAAAAGGAATTCATCTCTGTAGTAGTGGGAATCAGATACTAGTGAGAGGGTGGGAAGGATTCCTTCTGAGTCATTCAAATAATACCACATAGAATCTTGCCTCTTTTATGGATGTGTCTATGCCCCTATGCCAGACACATGATTTGAATTTGGTGTGAAGTGATGTTTAAAAGAGTATTTTAACTGCAGTGTTTACCAGTATATAATCTGGTATTATCACTGCCCTCCTGAATAAAGTGCAAATGCCAGGGCATGACCTAGAAGTTCCCTCACACTCTGGGTGCTGCCTGCCTAATGTTCCTTCTCCCTAAGTATCACTTCCTGCACCTCCAACAAGTCAGGCCTTTTCAGAAACTCATGCATTGGAACATGATTTCCCTGTGCCTGGGAAATCACCTCACCCCCATACCACAAACTTCTATGCATGGACAAATTACTACAGATCCTCGAGATCCAAGCTAAAGTGTCTCCTAATTAATGAAACCATCTTGCAGGCCAAACTGGCCAGTCCTTCTGTAGGTTCCTCCCTATTTCATGCGGTGTGTAATGCAGCATGGTGATGGGCACAAGAGTTAGTTTGAGGACCTAATATTCACCTGCAACTGTTATGAAGAATGTTATTTTTTTCTCCTGATTAATCAATTTTCCATTTATTATATATTCAATCACCTTTTTTTTCAATAAATATTCAACAGATGACAGTGTTAGGTTACATACTAAACACTGATTCAACATTATTGAATGGGAACTCCTTTGTGGAATCACTATTAAATAATAATAGAAAATTATTTCATGGAGACTACACATTTTTATTATTATTTTACCTGTTTATTTTACTTTTTAAAAAAATTATCACAATCAACTTTTTTTCATTTTTGTGAAAAATAGTATGTATACAAAAAAGCAATAAATTTCAAAGCACATCCCAACAATTAGTTGTAGAACAATGTGGTAGTTAGATTCAGGTGTCAACTTGCCCAGATGAAGGTGCCTAGTTCTATTGCTGTGGCCATGAGCCTATGGCATGTGAACCTCATCTGCTGCTGATTACATCTGCAATCAGCTAGGAGGTGTGCCTGCTGCAGTGAATGATGTTTGATTTAATTGGCTGGGGCTTAAATGAGAGAGCTCAACATAGCACAGCCAAAGCAGCTCAGCCTAGGCATTTGCAGATGCAGAAAGGAATCACCCCAGGGAAAGTTATTGGAACCCAGAGGCCTGATAGAAGGCCAGCAGAGATCATCCAGTGTCTTCCCATGTAAGAAAGAACCTCAGTTGAAAGTTAGCTGCCTTTCCTCTGAAGAACTAACGAAATAAATCCCCTTTTATTAAAAGCCAATCCATCTCTGTTGTGTTGCATTCCGGCAGCTAGCAAATTGGAACACACAGATTTCAGAGTTTGATATGGGTTACAATTCCACAATTTTAGGTTTTTACTACTAGTTGCTCCAAGATGATGGAGATAAAAAGAAATATTAATATAATGATTCAGCAGTCATACTTGTTTGTTAAACCCTACCTTCTCTGTATAACTCCATCATCACATTTGATCTTTCTCTCACTCTTTAGGGGTATTTAGGCTATACCCATTCTAACCTTTTCATGTTGGGAGGGGCTGTTGATAATATGGGATGAGGGGATTGAACTAGTTGATGTTCTGGAGAGGCTGGACCCTCAGCATTTCAGGACTTATCTGGTTCAGAGATTCATTTGGAGGTTGTAGGTTTCTGGAAAGTTACCCTAGGGCATGGAACCTTTGTAGAATCTTATATAATGGTCTAGGTGTTCTATAGGATTGGCAGGAATGGTTTTGGTTGGGGTTTGGCAAGTTATGGTAGGTAGCAATACAGTTTGTATAAGAGTGACCTCCAGAGTAATCTCTCAACTCTATTTGAACTCTCTCAGCCACTGATGCCTTATTTGTTTTATTTCTTCTCCCTGTTTTTGTCAGGATGGCATTGTTGATCCTACAGTGCCAGGGACGGATTCATCCCTGGGAGTCATCTTCCATGCTGCCAGGGAGACTTTCACCCCAGGATGTCATGTCCTACATAGGGGAGGGCAATTATTTCACTTGCAAAGTTGGGCTTAGATAGAGTGAGGCCACATCTGAGCAACAAAAAAGGTCCTCTGGAGATGACTCTTAGGCATACCTATAGGTAGACTAAGCTTCTCTGGAATGCTGATTTTTAATTCTTATTCCATGATTTTATATCTCTGTTGAGTCATTTGTATGATTTTGAAATCAGGACAAAAGAAATAAATAGCATAAAATGCATTTCTTTTCATAATTTTGTTGATGGAAAACAAACCCACATATTTAGGCTTCTGAATAATTGATAGGTCTTCCTTAGGGAGAGTTACCACCTACTCTACTCATTTTGTTTGACCTAGAACAGGACATCCTAGACACACTTTGCATTTAAGGGGTATGACTTGATGGGAAATCTTCACCTCGTAAGCCTGTGTTTGCAATGTAAAAAATAATTTACAATGAACATTTAGAGGTAAATTATGTTGTAAATGAAATCCTGATGTTATTAAACAGTAGTTGCTACAAGAAGGCAGCAGAAAATAAGCTATTTTAGTTTCTTTATTTGAGGTATTTTGTACTACATTTTGTACAGACAGATTTTGCACATGTGGGCACATAGATACTTCACATGGCAAAAACTATTTATTAAACACCCACTTGGTCATGATATGATTTACTGGGTTCTGTATAATTGTGTTAACTCTCATAGTTCTCCTTGGGTATATATGTCTGTTGAATTCTGGCCTTCCGCAATGAGTAATGAGCTAGATAAATCAAAATGAATCCAAACACTGCATAGATAAATACAATAGCTGACATTATTTCGTGTCCATATGATTGCATGCTTTCCTTTTAATTTTTCTCTTTTCTGCTTCTTGTGATCTATATGTATCTCTTAGTTTTAAACTTGAAGTATCTATATTAAAATATTTATTTTAAAAGTTAAGATATGTAAAAAATATCATATTTGAAACAATGGTGAGTTTTCTTCTCAAAGCTGACAGACATCTGTTATGATGTTTGTTTTTTCAGTTTGTAAAAATTTGTTGGGGCTTAGTTTTTCCCACAGACCTACAAGCAATTATGTTTTTTGTCTGCTGTAGGATGTATAAGTAAGAATACATTTTTCATAACGGTTTGATGTGGTTATCTTAAAATTCAATATGTCTTTTAAAAATGCAATTCGTAAATGTGTTACAGGTTTTCCAGAAAAAAATGTATTGGAACTTAAAGCAAAATACTTTATGTAGACTATGTATTTACTTAATAGAATTTTATGGTCCTGCTTTTATTTTTAAAACCAAATATCATATATCTTATTCCTTCCTCAAATTTAAATTATTCTGGGTTTGTTTTTTTTTTGATATTTTGATGGGCTGATTAGCCAACAACAGCTCCCCTCCCCCAAAATCTTTCTGACTGAAGTTATTGAAGATGATGTTTCCCTTTGCTTATATCATGGTCCCAGATAGACATTGCAACACAAATTCTATACTCACAACTATTCTCATCCGTGTCTAACTTCACAGCAAGGATCCAGGGCCTAGAACACATGTCCTCCCTCCTCTATCAGCTATACAGCTCCCAGCACAGTGCTCTGATTTCACCTACTCTCTTGATCCATAATGTAGCACCAGCATTTACTACCTTGCATTCTTATTCGTATTTTCATATATTGTTTTCTAGTCTCCTCAAAAAAGTCTAAAAGCTATTTAAGGGCGAGTTTGTTCCTCCTACTTCTTTGTATAAAACTGCAAGCAATCTTTTGGTCAATTAACTGAATCCTCACATCTTCATTTCAAAATTTCCTTTCTGCTCTAAGAGGCATCAGCATGTTAGGGAAACCATAACTTCCCAGGGATATTTCAGCAAAATAATAAAATGTGCTCATAGCATTTTTAAATTAATAAAATTGTTCACAGAAGCTTTAGTGTTGGGGTTTGGCCAAACCAAACAGAATTTACAGGAACTAACTCAAAGCAAAATTTGGCATTTTTATTAGTAAGAATGAGATGAATAACTTTAATTAAGCTCCTTCAAAGACAGCAGAGTCCAGTTAATATGATCCAGAGTCTGGACCAAATTAAAATCTCTGATCCCAATGCAAGTCTTTTATCAGTTCAATTCTTCTAAATCTGCAGCAGATCACACTCATATTCATGTTTAAGAGGAAATAGAATTATGAATCTAATTCCATCTTGGAATACTTGGCAGCTTAATATTCACTTACCTCCATTCTCTGTCCAAGTTAGAGCTAGCAGGGAAATGGGTTCATTCTCTCTAAAAAGAATCAGGTACACTGATATATTTAAACCAGTTGTAAATCTACCCATGCACACTGCCTTTTCTTAGTAAGGAGAGCAAAGGTGAAACAAGTAGAAATGAAATGCAGTGACATCTTGATTAATGATACATGGGACCAGAGGTTCTTTTGCAAGGGAACCTCTGGTCTATCAATCAGGTGAAGCTGACTGTTTTTTGTTTGTAGTTGGATAACAACAATACTTCAGTGGCAGCTTCTCTTTGTTCTCAACTGCCTGGACTAGAACCGAAATCTGTGGTCCAAGCTCTGTCACTAACCCTAGGATGTGTAACGCCTCCCTTTACCAGATTTCAACTTCCTCATTTGTGAAAAACGAGGGGACTAGAAGCTCTCCTAGCCGCCATCCAGTCCTAATATTTTATGAAGATAACCAGATACACCCTGAGCGTACTGTCAATTCTGCCAAGTTTGTGGCCTTACTTTCTAATCTTCTTTTGCTGTATCTGGGTAAAGACTCTCCCTTCTTTTAAACTTCCTGAAGTATTTACTCTACTAGTAATAATATTAACCAGATATTTAGCACTTACACTTTGTTTTCCTCTGTACTTTGCGAACATTATCTCAGTTAATGCTTAGAATAATTCTGTAGACCTCTGATAAGGGGCCTAAGACACAGAGAAGTTAATTGACTTGCCTAACATCACACAGCTGGGAAGTGGTAGAGCTAGAAACAAAAGTCAGGATTTTTAATCCTAAAGCCTGCATTAACCTTTTTTAGATTATTAAATTTTTTGAGAATGTGATAAAACATCTTTTCAATTCATTGTATGCTCATGCCCATGGTATTTTGCATTAGTAGTTCAGGAAATCCTTTGAAACTGATCCATGGAGGACTCCAAATTAACTCCTGTAATATAGCATATCAGGATGCTCTTTTTCATCTTTTCTTGATTTCAAGATGGGAGGATTCTGAGAAAGAAAGAGTGATATTGAAAATGGGTACTTAATTCCAGTCTCAGGTTTTGTAAATAATAGCCATCTGAATTTTTGTTTGCATTAGTTGTCTTCACACACATGAATGTCAGTGGCTTTGGGGAAGCCACCTAGTCACAGGTAAGATGGTAGAATTGCAGGACAGATCTTTACCTTTGGTAGAATTGCAGGACAAATCTTAACCTTGGAAAAGTAACTCCTCAGTCTGCTCTTTAATGCTTGGATTTCCTTTACACTTCACAAAGACTTTCTTTCTATAATTAGAGATAAACTATTTAAAATAAATGTCATGGGAAAAGTAACATATTGGCTTACAGTCACATCAAGAACAAATACCAGAGGTTTTTTTAGAAAATGTTTCTTAATGGAGGAGAGGGCTCTGGCCCAGTGATGGAAAGGAAAGAGAGCAGAAGGAGGTCTGCTGATGAACTTTACCGGTTTTTACCAGGAGGCAGTGTGGTTAGAGGACTGCTAATCTCATTGAAGCAGGAGAAAGAGAAGAAAATTAATTTTAAGCACATAGGTCCTAACTGCTAAAACAGTTAAAGGTATTTCTAAAACTGGGTTGTGGCTGTCTTCTAGAGTATAAGGTACATAGGGATGCTTCAGCCCCTTTCCTTAATGGTGGCTCCTTTAATTCAAAGTGCTCACAGGTTTTAGAAGCACGCTAAAAGCAAGGAAAGCTCAGTGCCCCATGAGGATTAATCGACATTTATCAGGCTTCCATGTGCTTGTCACGCTGGAATGAGAGTTCTCCCAATCAGTGACAGTTAGTTGTGAACCCTGCCCTCTGCCTCCTCCCTGCCTGCTGGCACACTGCCTGGGGTGAAGCACCCAGGATTTGGAGACAACAGACCTGGTTCTGATCCTGGTTCTATTCCTGTCTCTGCTGCTTACTAAATGTTCCATGGAAGCAGTTCAGTAATTCCTATGAGCCTTCATTTCCTTAGCCTACGTACTATTTGCTGCTTTTGTGGTGGTGGCAGGTGGGCTGACAAGTTTGTATGTATACATGTTTGTGTTGCCCAGTTTGTGGCAACTATATATCCTACCAATCATAATATAGTCTTCTATGATTTTCTTTTGGCCGTTAAAATGCAAAATACTGCCTTAATTATCTAGACCTGCAAGGAGCAAGGCATATTTTGTTTGAAATTTTTAGTTAACTGAGAATAAAAGTTTAAAAACTGAATTTGGTTTTATGTCATATTAAAATTTTTCCTACTACATATTATAATATTTCCACTCCCCAAACTTCAAGCGCATGTACTGAAAATACCTAAGTCTTTCTTAGGAGTAAGGATATCTCTGTTTCTAGGGTTACCATTTGGAATATCATTGTCACAATATAGAGTAATAAAAATTTGGATGGATCCAAGAGACTTAGGCTTTCCTTCAGTACTTCTTTCTTGGGATTTGTTTTTTTTCTCCTAAAATGTGAAGTGTGTAGGGATGGGCAGAAATTCAATTACTTGAGGACCTTGGTTAATTATAATTTTACTAAGTACTCTAAATTTGGGGCCAATTTAGTTGAAAAATCTTCTTTAAACTGCAAACATGGAAAAAACCTTCAATATGAATATGTTTACCATATCTTGTTTATAAGCAAAACATTGAGAAAACAGAAATGGGAAAAGTGGTTTCATTATTATGTTTCCTCTACCTAATAATCTGGTAGTGTAATAAATTAGTTGATTAGCAGGAAAATGTTGCTTTAGATTTGCAAATAGATTGAGGTTTGGAAATACTTATGAACAAACAAACATCCCTTATGCTTCCACAGATCTAAAATTCAAATTAGCCTTTAGGTAGTTTGCATGATTCCACAAGCCCAGAATTTATACTGGCTGATATATGAGAAAATAAGATATTTTGTCATTTCAATATATTATGATATAATCAAACTTGTAGATAGAAAATGCAAGCTTCCTAATCACTAAAAATCCTTTTAATGAGTAGAATAATTTATCATCCTTTCAAAAAAACGTGGTCCTGCTTTCAGTGCTCCAGCTTTCATTTTCTGCTTCCTTTCGTTTATCACCCTTTCTTTCTGAGCAATTTTGCAGAGCCAGCACAAAGATAATAGCTTTTTCTAGCATAAAACTATTTATTCTAAACTGGTGTTTAGAAAAGTCACCGAATTAACACGATCATATCCAGGTATGGAAACCATGTCATGGACTAGAACATAGTAACTTCTTAGGTAAACCTGTTGTTGATTGATTGATTTTGGTATCTTCTTGTGGTTTTCAGGGCACAGGTTGGTTGATTTTTGTTGGTGTTTAACAACAAAAATTTTGTTGGTTTGATGTTTAAATAAAATACTGTGGCTTTATATTTTTTCTGATTATAAAGTAACATATACAATAACTAGCCACATGTAGCTATTTAAATTTAAATTAATTAAAATAAAATAATAATTGAGTTCCTAAGTCACATGATAATATTTTAAGTGTAGTTAGTGGCAACTGTATTAGGAAACACAGAACATTTCTTTGATTGCAGAAGAATCTATTGGATAGTATTCATTGATGTTTTAACCTGTACTTCTTCCTTCCCTTTACTTTAACTCAAAGGTAAATTGTGGCCATACTTCCATTTTGTGAACTATAGCCCTATACTGTCATTTTTAATGCTGTATAGTATTCCACTGCCTGGAGGTGCCCTAATTTATTTACCCAATCTCCTAGCAATGGACACATCAACTATGGACTATTAAAAACAGATATGTGTATACATTTTTGAGTGCTCTTTTTTTGAAGTGTGTGTGTGTGTGACTTTTTAAAATTTTTTAATTTTTAAACTTCTTTTATTGTGTAGTATATCATATATACAAAGAAAAGAAATAATAAAGCAATAGTTTTCAAAGCACTCTTCAAAAAGTGGTTACAGGATAGATCCCAGAGTTTGTCATGGGCTACCACACTATCCTCTCACATTTTTCCTTCTAGCTGCTCCAGAATATAGGAGGCTAGAGGGCTTAAATACTTTTTTGTCATCACAATGGACTTTTTTCCTTCTTTTTTTTTGTGAACAATAACATATATACAAAAAAGCTATAAATTTCCAAGCACAGCACCACAATTAGTTGTAGAACATATTTCAGACATGGATTACAATTTCACAATTTTAGGTTTTTATTTCTAGCTGCTCTAAAATACTGGTGACTAAAAGAGATATTAATTTAATGATTTAGCATTTATATTCATTTGTTAAGTCCTATCTTCTATGTATAATTCCACCATCACCTTTGATCTTTCCATACCTCTCATTGGGGTTGTTTGGGCTATGACAATTCTAAATTTTTTATATTGGAAAAGTCTGTCACTGATATGGGATAGGGAGATGGAACTGTCTGATGTCCTGGAGAGGCTGGGCTAGGTGTCAGGACTTATCTGGGCCAGGGACCCATCTAGAGGTTGTAGGTTTCTGGCAAGTTACTCTAGTGCCTGGAACCCTTGTGGAATCTTATAAATTGCCCTGGGTGTTCTTCAGGATTGGCTGGAATGGTCCTGGTTGGGGGTTGGCAGGTTATGATAGGTCACAAGGTCTACCTGAAGCTTGCATAAAAGCAACGTCCAGAGTAGCCTCTAGACTCTATTTGAACTCTCTCTGCCACTGATACTTTATTAATTACGCTTCTTTCCCCCCATTTGGTTAGGATATAATTGTTGATCCCGTGGTGCCAGGTCTGGATCCATTTCTGGGAGTCTTCTCCCACGTCGCCAGGGAGACTTTAACCCCCGGATGTCATGTACCACGTAGTGGGGAGGACAATATTTTCACTTGAAGAATTGGGCTTAGAGAGGCTCAGGCCACATCTGAGCAGCAACAGATGTCCTCCAGAAGTAACTTTTAGGCATGCCTGTAGGTAGTCTAAGCTTCTTTGCTACCTACATAAGCTTCACAAGAGTAAGCCTCATGATTGTGGGTATGCCCTATTGATTTGGGTATCCCTAAAGTTTGACACGGTATCAGGGGATTCCCTGATGGTAAGGTTTAATAGTTCCATAGTCTTTTTCCCCTACCTTTTTGAGTACTTTTTGAATAATCTCTTTTGAATAAATATTTAAAATTGGAATTGCTGGGTGAAAGGCTACGCACATTTCACATTTTGCTACATATTTGCTACAGCAATATGTAGCAAAATGTGAAATGTAACCAGAGACTTGGTTGATTGTGGGGGGAACATCAGTGTGTACTGGAACAAGTCACAGAAACTTTCTAATTCCCATTTAGCTTTCCTATTTATAATAGGAATAATAGAATCTACTCCATACCTTATCAGGTAGTTATGAGAGAATCAAATGAAATACTATGTATGAATACTTTAAAAAATAAAAAAGGAAGCTCTACTGTCATGTGCAGTATTCATAGCATTAAATTTCCTGTTGGTTGGTTGGAAGGATGGTAGTCATGCACATTTACCTTTAGTGACCTTCCTATGGAAAAAGGACCTCTGGTTTCATAAACATAGTCTATTATTGTAGACAAATGCATATCAATATGAAAGTAGGAGTTTCCATACAAGGACATTTAGAGAAGTGGCATCATTTGTGTGTGTGTGTTTTAATGTTAGAAATGGGCAAAAGCTGAGAGACCATCCAATGCAGTCTTTAAATTCTACAAATGAGAAAGCTGAGGCCCAGAGAAGTTAAATGATTCCCAGATTCACACAGCTAACAAGTGGCAGAGGCTAGGTTCTATCCCAGCTTTCTGGCTCTCTGCCCCGCATCCTTTCCTCTACATCCCACTGCTCTAATGATGAAGTTAGGGGGGGTGGTAAAATTTTGTACTATTCCTTAGATGACAGGCCAGCACTGTAATCTATTTTGATAATAAATAGTCATCTAGAAGTTTGTTAAATAAATGCATGTATAAGCTAACTGGGCCTTTTGAAAGCTAGGCTCCCAAATGCCTATGAGCCACTTGAAATTCCTGTAGTGACACTGGAATTTTTCAGACTGACTCTTTGAGCCAGATTACATGTCAACTCTGTTTCTCATGGACAGCATCCAAGTTAGACAGCATTACTTAGAAACAAATTGTCTGGCAAAGCTCTCAGTATTTCTTTCTCTAACCTCTCTATGAAGTCTGAACTTAATACCTTAATTCACTTTGTAACTTTTACATGAGAAGTCATAAGCGTACAGCCTCAAATGCAGAAGAGATCAGTCAGCCTGCAAAACCAGCTAGATGGTCAAGTTCTCCCCGTGCTGTCTGAACATGCCTTCAAAGCCCTTTCCCTAGATGTCTTTTAGTCCAGGTTGCCAACTTCAGAGTCACTCTTTCTATTAGCATTTTTTTAATGGCCAACAGCTAAATCACTTCTCATAACTTAGAAAAATGAAAATTGATGGTCCTCTTATTTATTTTTATGTGTGTCTTCTAAGAAGCAACAAGAGCTCTTAAATTTAGAAAGGGCAGTCCCCCTCTAGGAGTTATGTGCTGGAATGCAGCAAAGCAAAAATGCTTGTCCTGCTATAGGAACCAAAGACAAGCAAAGTTCCCGGGCAGAGCATCATTTCTCACGTCACATGCCTGACTCCTATCTATACTTCAGGGTTTTCTGTGCACGACAATGCCTGATTTTGCACTTTCTAATATTTTCAACTCTAGAGCAGTAGAAAATGAGGTGACACCAATAGCTTTATAGAACAGACCATTGAGATAAATTACAGTGAAAACTTCATTTAATATGAAGTGAAAAATGCAGATAATACACATTTTTAGGTGTTTAGAAAGTTGATTTTTGAGATTTCTATTTTGCTGTTTAGCAAAAAAGGCATGTAATTATAGATTTGGAATGAATAGGGTTATTTTCCCCACAAAAGTCCTTCCTATTCTAAATTATGTTTTCTTTCTTTTATTCATAGAAAAATTGGTTTGTGTCTTTTTCTTGAATATATAACAATTGGATGGTATGATGATGGCAGATACAAGTTCATCCATTGGAATAATGTCTCAGTGTACTTGCCAAATTGACATGATGTACACAAAATCCTAAGAAGTTCTTTCTTGAAAATAGATTTGAAACTAAGTTTGTTTGACCTTTTTTTTTAAGCAAAATTGGTTCACTTCAGAATTTTCCTTTGTGATATTGATGCTAGCTAGAAATCTTGTGGTCCTTGACCTCTTTATCAACTTCACATCAGCTCCTATCTGTTTTTATAAGTTCTGTCCTATTTTTTTATTACATGACATTTGTAACCTACCCCAAATCTACTTTGGAGGTCCATGAAGTATAAATCTCAAACAAATGACTGAATTTACTGACTGGCTGTCCATCTGTCTAAAAAAATTGGTTGGCAGGGGAAGATGAGTGGCCAAAGCTAGATATTCTGGATTAGCCACTTGGATGAGAGTAAGGGATAGAATAAGGAGTTTCTTTAAAACAATTTTATTGAGATAAATACACATGCCATATAATCCATCTAAAGTGTACAATCAATGTCTTCTAGTAAATTCACAGAGTTGTACATTCATCCCCACAATCAATTCTAGAACATTTTCACCCTTAAGAGGGTTCACTATATTTTACAGTCTCTTGTTTCATTGTCTGGCTTTCCTTCTAGTGACATACATAACCCTAAACTTTCCCTGTCAACCACAATCACACCCACATATCATCGCTGTTATTACTCTTACTACAATGTCCTATCATCACCTCTATCCGTTTCCAAACATTTGTGACCAGTCTGCGCAAGCTAACCATCAGCTCTCCATTCTCTGCCCTCATTCTGTCTTCTGGTGACTTGTGTTCTAGATATTAACACCACGAGTTTGCTCATTATATTTAGCTCATATTAGTCAGGTCATTCAACACTTACCCTTTTGTGTCTGACTTATTTCGCACAATATAATGTCCTCAAGGTTTGTCCATGTACTTACATGCTTCATGACTTCATTTCTTCTTGGAGCTGCATAATATTCCATCATTTGTATACACCACAGTTTGTTTACCCATTTATTGGTTGATGGACACCAGGCTTGTTCACATTATTGTGAAGAATACCACTGTGAACATGGTGTGCAAATATCTGCTCACATTGCTGCTTTCACTTCTTTTGAGTATGCACCTAGTAGCGGAATTGCCAGATCATATGACAATTCTATACTTAGCTTCCTGAAGAACCATGATACTATCTTCTACAGCAGCTGTACCATTATATATTCCCAGCAACAGTGAATGAGTATCCTTATTTCTTCATATCCTCTCCAACATTGCAGTTTTTCTGTTGTTTTTTATTTAAATAGTGGCCATTCTAGTAGGTGGGGTTTTTTTTCTTGGAAGGTTTTTGATGACTATTTCTGTTTGCTAAAGCTGCCAGAATGCAATATACCAGAGATAGGTTACCATATTCAATGAGGATTTATTAAGTTACAAATGTACAGTTCTAAGGCCATGAAAATGTCCAAATTAAGGAATTAAGAGAAAGATACCTTCTCTGGGGGAAGGCTGCTGGCATCCAGGGTTCCTCTGACATATAGGAAGGCACATGGCAACATCTGCTGGTCCTTCTCTCCCAAAATGTTAATGAGCTTCTGTGGGTTCCTTTATGTTTCTCTCTGGGTATTTCTGTCTGACATTTCTGGTATTTTACTGCCTTTTATCCTCTCACAAATGACTCCAGTAAAGGATTAAGACCCACTCTGAATTGGGTAGATCACATCTCCCTGGAAACAACCTCAGCAAAAGGTCCCACCCACAATTGATCTGCATCCATAGGAATGGATTAAAAGGACATAGGCTTTTCTGGGGTATGTAACAGATTTGCACTAACACAATGATCAATTGAATCTTTTTATTTGTGATTGGTCTGTTGATGACATCTATTTCTTCTGGAGTCTGTTTGTGTGTTTCTAGGAATTTGTCCACTTCATCTAAGTTTTCCAAATTGTTGGCATATGGTTCAGAGTATCCTCTTATGATCATTTTAATTTCTGTGAGGTCATTAATGAGGTCCCCCTTCTCATTTCTAATTTAATTTATTTGCATCTTCTCTCTTTGTTTTTCTTTGTCAGTCTAGCTAAGGGTTTGCCAATTTCATTGATCTCAAAAGAACCAATTTTTGGTTTTTAGTCTATTATTTTTTTATTTTCAAATTCATTTATTTCTGATGTAATCTTTCCTTCTCTAGCATTGGGATTGGTTTGCTGTTCTTTTTCTATTTCTTTCAGGTATGCAGTTAGTTCTTTGATTTTAGTTCTTTTTTTCTTTTTAAATGTAGTCATTTAGGGATATAAATTTCCCTTTCAGCAGTGCCTACATTACATCCCATAAGTTTTGGTATGTTTATCAAAATTCAACATTCATTTTCATTTATCTCAAGGTATTTACAGATTTCTCTGTAAATTTACAATTCCATTTTTGGCCACTGATTGTCTAAGAGTGTTTTGCTTATCCTCCATATATTTATAAATTTTCTAGTTCTCTGCTTGTTATTGATTTCCAGGTTTATTACATTATGGTCAGAGAAGGTGCTTTATGTAATTTCAATTTTAAGACATTTATTGAGACCTGTTTTATGACTTGTGGTCTATTCTGGAAAATGATCCATAAGTACTTGAAAAGAATTGATATTCTGCTGTTTTGGGTACAATGTTCTGTATATGTCTGTTAGGACTAGTTTATTTATCATTTTATTCACATTCTCTGTTTCCTTATTGATCCTCTATGCAGATTTTCTATCTATTGATGAGAGTGATACATTAAAGTCTCCAGCTATTATTGTAGAGCTGTCTATTTCAAGTGTTGCCAATGTTTGCCTCTTGTATTTTGGGGCACCCTGGTTAAGAGCATAAATATTTATGATTGTTATTTTTTCTTGATGATTGTCCCTTTTGTTAATACATAGTGTCCTTTATCTCTTATAACAGCTTTGGATTCATAGTCTATTTTTGTCGGATATTAGTATTGCTACCCCAGCTCTTTTTGGTTACTATTTACATGGAGTATCTTTTTCCAGTCTTTCACTTTTAACCTATTTGTGTCCTAGAGTCCAAGGTGAGTCTCTTGCAGACAGCATATAGAGGGATCATATTTTTTATCCATTCTGCTAATCTGTGTCTTTTGATTGGGGAGCTTAATCCATTAATATTCAGTGTTATTACTGTAGAGGTAGTTCTTACTTCAACAAGTTTATCCTTTGGCATTTATATGTCATATATTATTTTTGTTCTTCTTTATACCCTTTTAGTTACCCTTACTAAAAATCTTCATTTCTATACTCTCCTTCAAGTTTCTCTCTCCTGTTTTCCTTTCAGCCTGCAGAACTCCCTTTAGTGTTCTTGTGGGGCAGGTCTCTTGTTGATGAACTCTTTCAATTTGTTTACCTATGAGTATTTTTAAACTCTCCCTCCTTTTTGAAAGACAATTTTACCATATAAAGAATTTTTGACTAGCAGTTCTTCTTTTTCAGTAGCTTAAATATATCATATGAATGCCTTATCATCTCCATTTCTGATGAGAAATTGGTGCTTAGTCTTATTAGGTATCCCTTGAATGTAATGAATCTCTTTTCTCTTACTGCTTTCAGCATTCTCTTTTTTATCTTTGGCATCTTGGTTAGTATGGTCTTGGAGAAATGCTTTGACATCCTGATTAGTATGGTCTTGGAGCAGGTCTATTTGGATTTATTTGGATTTATTCTGTTTGGAGTATGTTGTACTTCTTAGACATGGGTATCAATGCTTTCAAAAGTTGGGAAGTTCTCACCTATTATTTCCTCAAACATTCCTTCTTCTCTGTTTCATTTCTCTTCTCCTCTAGGACACCCATGATGTGAATGTTTGTGTGCTCTATGTTGTCAGTCATTTCCCTGAGACCCTGCTCAATTTTTCCCATTCTTTTCTCTATCTGTTTGAATTTGGATGCTCTATCTTCTAGTTTGCTGATCCCTTTTTCTGCCTCTTCAAATCACCTTTGATATGTATCTAGTGTTTATTTTTTATTTCTTCTATTGTACTTTTCATTCCTATAAGATATGTTAATTTATTTTGTATGCTTTCAAGTTCTTCTTTATACTTACCCAGTGTCTTCCTAACATCCTTTATCTCTTTAGGCCATCTCCTTGAATTGGTTTAGATTTGTTGAACATCTCTGATTAGTTGTTCCAGATTCTATATTTCCTCCAACTTTTTGATTTGCTCCTTTGAATGGGATATATCTTCCTGTTTTTTAATATGGCTTGTTATTTTTTCTAATGTCTTGGCCTCAGATTATCTTGGTGAGAATACACTAAAGATCTGATTCTCTCTATGGTCCAAGCTTTCATTGTTGATTGGGCTTGTTTTAATGTTCTTCTTTGACACTTCGTTCATCAGTATTACACAAACAGGGGTGGGCCAGGTGCGACATGTGGAGGGGGTGAACACTAGTTCTACAGGGCCCCAGGACAGGATCAGGTAATGATGCCCCCAAATCCTTTAATTCCACTCCCTAATGGTGTGCTTTCCTGGCCTTCCCAGGGCCCTCTTTACCTAAAAGTCTTTTTTTTTTTTAAATTTATTAATTAATAAAAAAAAAATTTAACAACAGACAAACAAAAACATTAACATATGATCATTCCGTTCTACATATATAATCTACCTAAAAGTCTTTTAAATGTCTTCATGGACGTGCACTTTCCTTGCTTGCCAGCAGATGCTATTCTTCAAAAACCTACTCCCCTCAGGCCTCAGAACGCAGGCTATTCTTAGCTGTTGGCTCCAGACAGTGTTGTAGCCCTCTGCTCAGGTGAGTTGAAACCCCTGGCCTCTACAGTCCAAATTTGTTGGTCAAAAGTTGAAATAATGCTAGACTGTGTCCTGCCCTGTTCTTGGGAAACACCTGCTAGGACCTAAAAACCCCAAAACTTTCTGCAAGAGTGAGGAAGGGGTGTCAAGAGCCAGGGATGGGGGGTGGGGGTGGTTTCTATAATCTCTCACTGCAACTTCTCCATCTCTTCATCCTGCACTTTCCTGGGTGTTGCATAGCACGCCTCCTGATCTCCAGAGCTCCAGAATCTTTGCTCTGCACAGTTTCTGCCTGTTCCCTAGTTGTTTTTCTGGGAGAAAAGTGGGCCTAGCCTCTTCCTAATCAACCATCTTGGATCCTCCCCTTCTGTGTCAAGGGAAGGATTTTGTTGTAACCTTTGCCTAGTAATTTTTTTAAGGGCTGGACATTTTGTTTGTTTGCTTGCTTTTTTGTTTTTGCTTTTTGAGTGGTAAAGGGGCATGTGTAGGTAAATGTAGGTATGTATGCATTTCCAAAATTTAGAAGTGATTAATGATTAACATTTTTTCCAATATTTGATAAATATGTGCAAATAATTGATTATAAAACTAGTACAATAAAAGTCCTAAGGCTGAAAGGATCCATGGAAATCAGACTAATTATTATCACTGTGCCTTATATGAAAAGCAATTTTCACCATGATTTTTTTTTCTGGTACCAATAAGTCTTTATTTATTCATTGTATTATCACAGGGAAAAGAGGGGAAGGAGATAGGGTCAGCATGTGTTACACAATGATAGCATAAAGGAAAGGAAGTACCCAGTACCAAATCATTTATCAAATGAACATTCTCCAGTGATATGGCCCAAAGTTCAAGGGTCTCTTGCAGTTTAGGAATGAGGGAATGGGATTAGGGAAAGAACAGACAGGTACCTGCTTTCCTACCCCCATCCCCCTGCCCTCCATAAATTCAAGATTACACACAAAGCCTTGGTTTCTAGAAGTAAATGTGAAGTTACAATCTTCTGTTCCCTATTAAACAATCTTATGGCCATTTTGACATAAGTTTCTTGCACCTGTGTGCACATATGTAAAAGTTCCCGAGTGACTTGGATACACATTTATCTCCCCTTTCTTGATCTCTCACCTCTACTTTCTAATTGGAAATCCCACCTCCCCCCATGGTTTCTCTCTATCCTAGCATTGATTATTGAGTGTGTTTGGTCAGTCCAAGTACAGCCACACTAATCTTCGAGTATGGATCATTTCAGGGAATGGTCTTAACTGAGACAGTTGGGAATGAGGATGGAGTTCCAAGATTATTCAGGGTTTCTGAACAAATCACTGAAGAATTGTGGAAATACCCCCAAATTAATTATCTATTTGGGATTGAGGAGGGGGAACTGAAGAGGGGCAATGGGATAAGTTTTTAGGACAGAGGATGTAGTCCAAAATAAGAATAGGGGAAAGTGAGCACAAAAGAAAGGATGGTTCAAGAGGGGACCACCCCGCCCCCCCATGCAAAGCATATGTTTCAGATCCTTCTGCCTGGTGCAAAAACTTCTGTCAAAGAGGCTTTGGTTATTTTTCTTTCAATACAAAAAAGAAGTTTATAAACAATAAACCCCCCTAAAGAACACAGAGTAGCCCACCTAGCAATCACAAATCAGTGACTTGTGAAGAAGTTCTACAAAGCCCAGACTAATATAATAACCAGTTCGGGGGTGGCATTCAGGGGAGATAAGAACTCCGGATCAGACACATATCACCCAATGCATTCTGTTGCATTTGCTGTGTTTCAACACAGCGAGGTAGGTTTGTAGTGACCCCACAGCATGTAAACAAAACCCCCTTTCTTCTCTACCACTACACTATAGTCACTAATGCAGCAGGGTAGGACATTGGCTCCAGGCACCACAAAGAAGCTTTCACTTATGGTCTCTCTGAAAGCCAAGCAGAAAAAGTCCAGAATTTTGAAAGGTTAACAATTTCAGGCTTTGCTTCATACATTCATCCTTGGACACACACATCCCCCCATTGTGCAAGGCAGGCATAGCCTAATCCAGTGAAGGATGGAGCCTGTGTAACCAAGCAAGTCCTGTATAGGAATCCCTTATTACATATATAGATAATCTCACCCAAGCTTGGCTTTTTCTCTTGAACTTTAACTTAGCCCAGGCTCCCCTAACCTCTCTGTACCATCTTCCCATTTAGGCTAATTTCCAGTCTTCCAATAGGAGATCAAGTCATGGGCACACCCAAGTAAAACCTAGTCTCCCATGAGACACTTTCAAGGTGAAGGGATTTCAAGAGACAGTGGCAGAAAAGCCAGTTATAATTGGCAAAAGTGAGGTAGTTCAAATGGGTTGAACTACCTGCTTTGTATCTTTGTGGTGATAAAGCAACAACAACAAAAAGGCATTTCTGCTGTGCAGACTTGTAGTTGCTGACAACTTATCCCTGAGAATGCTCATGTACCTGAGAACACAGTGCAGGAATGAGGGCCTTAGTTTAAAATATACAAAAATACAAAACCAGAATATTTATATTAAGAAAAAAAAAGTTAAAATGCAGAAGATATGTGATTGCACACAGTTAGTGCCACTGGCATCCTGGAGAAAGTGGGATCCAAGGTGCAGTTACCAAACAGAGCAAATTAATAAAATTGTATCAGCCCAGAATGGGGTAGGAGTGAATTTGGGAGCAATAGGTCTGCTGCTGTCCCACCACCCACCCCTTTTGCCTGTGAACACAAACCACTGCTTGGGACAGTTACAAGTACCCTGTACCAAGAGAGACAAGACATGGAAAAACCCTGCCCTACCGCTGAGAGATTCCCTCCCACAGAATGAAGTGGCTCCTGGGTTGGTTCCATCAATCTGCTCTTACAGTTGATCTTTTCATTCTGGCATGAGAAATATTTTTATATTTTATAATTCCTTCTTTCAAAGGAAAATAACCTCCCTCCAGGGGTATTTCTCTTGAAAGCCCTTATTTGTATTTGGATAGAGCATGGTTGGATTTCCTTTGCTTCACCCCTTTCCCGCAACAAGATGGAAGAGAGGGTGATGCTGTAGAACCTGTTCTGAGATACATGGT